>VXBX01004051.1:171221-231127 GCA_013400415.1 Scytalopus superciliaris
AAAAAAAAAAAACCTAAAGAAAATATCCAAGAGACTCCTGAGACTAAAAGACCAGTTACTCTCAGGATTCACTTGGATATTTAACTTTAACAGTCATGAGCTTTACAGCAGTAGCAATGATCACTACTCCCACCCTCCTAAGCCCTCCCCTCAATAAAACAAAAGCAGCAGGTTGCCTAGCAGAGATGAATGCACTTTCTTGCAACTTCAGCCCTGAACCTGCCTGCCATGACTCCTTTTATTTCTTTTCTCCTAGTGCTGTATCATTTCACACTGTAGCAGACTGATGCAGATTGTGGTTTTGTATAAACACCAGAGAGCTCAGAAACAAAGAATCTCCTTGGATCTGAATACACAGGTCTGTCCCCCAGCGTTACAGAATCACAGAATATGCTGAGTTGGAAGGGACCCACAAGGATCATGCAGTCCAACCCTTAACCTTGCACAGGTCCATCCCCAAGAGTCACACCATGTCCCTGAGAGCTGTTCTATCAGGCTCAGTGCTGTGCCCACTGGCCTGGGGAGCCTGATCAGTGCCCAACCACTCTCTGGGTCAAGAACCTCTCCCTAATATCCAACCTAAACCTCCCCACACAACTTCAGGTCATTCCCTCCTGTCCTGTCCCTGGTCCCCACAGAGCAGAGATCAGTGCCTGCCCTTCTTCCCCTCCCAATGAAGTTGTAACTGCAATGAGGTCTCCCCATTACCTCAAAGATATGAATGACACCACGTTTCCCCAGAAGAAGCCTTGAGCTTGCTGTCTTGGAGAAGATATTTTGGATGGGGTGAGGGGGACAGAAGGCCGAGTAGAAGAAAAAATCAAGGAAAGCCAAGATATTCCAAGCAGGCACTCACAAAGTCCTTGCCCATAATAGGGCTTTTAAGCCATGCCATTTGAAGCCTGTGATTCCACAAGGGGCTGGCTCACCATCCAGCAGGCTCAGGAAAGGTGTTGGAGCTGGGACTGACAGGTGGGAAATGGCAGGAGGGAACTGTCAGCTCTGTGTGGGGAGATCTGAGGCTGTGCATGCCTGAGGAATGGAATTACTTTGCTTAGTACGTGTTCATGCCAGAAAATGTGTTGCAGTATGTCTTTGACCTCGGTGATGATGAAGGAAGGGCAGATGCCACCACCTCACACAGAAACAGACCATTCTCTTGTCATCTGCAACATTCTCATTTAGTTCAGACTAAGTATCAGCCTAACAGAGCAGACGACCTGGTGACACAGAAAAATGAAAACTTTCCCCCTGGGAAAGGAGAAGAAAACTTCACCTGCAGAGTCAAGCTGTGAAAAGTCAGGCTTTTACTCCAAACCTGTGCCTAGATTGGGTGATCCAGCGTGTCCTTGAGACAAGTCCAAGTGTAGATTGGAGAGTAAGCATCCTCACATCAAGCACTAGAAGGAAAACAACGTGCAGAGAGTGCTTGAGAACTGCATGTTCTTTCTGGTGCTTTCACAACAGAAATGGAGAAGCTCCACAGCTTACAATAATTTCTCCTGCTGTGGTCGTTGTCCTTTATTTAAAGTGGATCAAGTTGGGACAAGTAGCAGGATGTCACTGGAGGCTGAAACACTGTACTTTTGGGTTTGAAATGTCCATAAAAAGTAAATACACTTGATTTGGAGAAGTCCAGATCACAAAGTAAATACTGCAGCCACAGAGGCAGTTTCCTCCTTTAAAATCCTAATTTGAAGCAATGAAACTTGCTCTCCTCTCAGCTTATTATGAACAGAGCCTTGAAGTTCACAGGAGTAGGCCAGCCAGCTACTGATTTTCACCTCAGGATGCTTTCTTGGTCTCCTATAACTCACTGCTGACCATATTATTTTGCCTGCCTTTTTTTTTTATCCTTTTAAGCATGTGTGGGTGCATATTAGCTGTTAAAAAGCAACTTACATACCTTAACTGCACTCAGGCAAGAAGCAGCCACAGAACCCAGCCCAATAAATCACAACAAGGAGAAAACAAGGAGGAGGCAATGGAGGCGTGCAGAGTGAGGGCAGCAGGACACTCACTGCCTTGGCCACCCTCAGCTCCAGGGGGATGTGTCCCCCAGCCAGGGTAGCTACCACAGTCATGTTTGAGCATGGCAAAGTTTCAGCCCGAAGGAAGAGGAGATGAATGTTTCCAGCAGTTTCCAATGAAAGAGTACTTGCTTGTCCAAACTCTGCCCCAGTTCTTCTCCAGTGTAGTTTCATTATCCAGCCAGCTCTCACCAGTGGTTTCTTCTGGACCCATAAAAATCAGGGCCATAAAAAGAAAATACTTTCCTGCCATAGGAGCAGGCTCTTCTCAGAAAGAACAGGTAACAGGAAGAAAGAAATTGCTTTTTTCGAGCATGTTTGCCAACACGCCCTCTCCATCACCTGATTTCAGTGAACACACGTTGTTTTCTGGTCTCCCTTATCACAGCTCTAGTAATAGAATCGTAGAATGGTTTGAATTGGAAAACACCTTAAAGATCATCTCTTTCTAACACCCTGCCATGAGCAGAGACACCTCCCACTATCCCAGGTTGCTCAGAGCCCCATCCAGCCTGGCCTTGGACACTCCCAGGGATGGGGCAGCCCCAGCTTCTCTGGGCAACTTGTGCCAGGGCCTCACCACCCTCACAGGAAAGCATTTATTCAATATATCCAACCTAAATTTCCCCCTCTTTCATCTTAAACCCAAATGAAAGCACCATTCAAAAGTGTACCAAATGGCCACCACCTCAGAATTGCCACCATATGGGGCAATACGGCTTTCCATGGGAAAAGTGATGAAAAACTTCTTATCCAGTGTCTACCCTAGGATATAAGAAAGGGTTTTGGGTGTTTGGAAAGCTTTTCTGTTTCATCAGTGGTATCAGAATGTCTAGCAAAAGAGACTGTCATCTCATACCCCTTACTTCACTTATCTTAGAAATACCAAACTCTTTAGTCTCCTTCTTCCTGCACACCAGGGCAGTGGTCTGGGTGAGATCTTCCAGGTGACTCTCACCAGTCACCCTTTCTGAAGAGTATCAGAGTGTTTCTCTGGTTGGTCTGTGCCAGTCAGTCTGCCAGAAAGCAAAGGGCAAGCCATTCAGCACAAAAAAATGCAGCATCCTTGGCTTCTGTGTTAAAAAAATAATAGGGGCCCACAACCTGCACTCACACCTTAAAATAAAAAAAAGTATAAAATATTTAAGATCTATGGATGTCCAAAAAGAAGTGTACTGTATAGTGGTCTTGATAGTGGATTTTGCTGATCTCATGAGTTTGGTGGTGGCCAAGGCCTTGAACTTTGGCATTGATTTTAAAAATGTTCTGGTGCTTGGGTTGTTTTTCAGTGATGCAACGAATCAGCTCTGGGGCTCCTGGCGTGGGATCAGAAACTCCAAAAGAAATGAGGCATGAAGCTGTGACCTTATACAAAATTCAGTCTGCCAATTCACTTTTGGCAAGAAAACCTGATAGTTAAGCATTCCAGGAACAGGCTTTGTGCTTGACCAGGGATGGGCCTGGGGAGCAGTGATGTCCGAGTATCAGATACTCTGTCTCCTTTGGTAGGAAAGGCACTGGACATCCATGCCTGATTTCCATCTCTCAAGGAGGGTTGGTGAGTGAGGGGTGCACACATCCAGTATTAATAGTGATGGAAAGATGGTCTTGTTGTGATGGGCAAGTAAAGATGGTCTTGTAATGGCCAAATGATTAGAGGCAGAGCTGTGGTCCCTGTGCTGTTGCATGAATGTTTTCCAGTTAGACAAGCCAACATGAGGCAATTTGACCCTGAGCCTTTCCCACCCAGCCCATTCAACCCTCGTGCTGCAGGTCACCCCACGAATTCTGCCAGTACAAGACTGAAATGAGGTCCATGGAGAAAGGCACCTCTAACAGAAGTGGTCATTTATTCATGTACTCACAGATAACTAAACCAACTTAGTTAAAAAATGCTATTAAAATACTTTTAGTTAAGAAATCTCAGACCTACAGCACTTCAGGCTGCTACATAGGGGAGGGTAGTTGCTGCCACATCTTGTTCCTCTCCCCACATTGACCAGCCATGTGCTCTCCCAGCTTTGAGCTGCAGCACTTACCTCTTCCACTTCTGTGAGCCACAGTAACTCAACAAAAAGCTACCCAGCTGGGCCCTGCACATCCCAGCAACTCAGAGAGCCTGACACACAAGCAGTCTCTGCTCAGGATCTCGAGGAGCTCTGCCTTCAGCATGCAGACACCTTCTGCAGCTGAGCCAGACCCAGCGAGCTGCTGTACATCCCCCCCAGCCCATCTACTCCCATTTCTCCCACTTGTGTTTAATGTAGCCATCAACCCCTTATGTAGAAAGTCATTTTGGTTCCCTGGTGGGAAGGGACTCTTTCATTTGCTGTTGCCAGACGGGTTTTCAGTCAGATAAGCTACTGTAAGTGACTCACAGAGCAGCCACGCGCGACAGCTCCTTTCAGAGCAAGCTGAGCAGAGGCAGCACCTGATGTGCAGCTCTTGTAAAGGGCACATCCTATCCTGTCCACTGAACCTGATTTAAGAGGCCCTGGCTCATTCCTATTCATTGCTATGCATTTTTGTCCTTTTATTTGCACCAGCGCTGGTGCTGATACCACACAGAACAGTTCCAGCCTGCTAAGCTGTCAGGAGACTCTTCCATTACTTTTTAGAAGGCATTTGTTGCAGGTTTAGCAGGATGGACAAGCTTACCTTGTGGATTACAGGGAGTGAGAAGGAAGCAAAGCAGCCCTGGTTCAGATCAGCTGCAGCCACTGTGGAAGCTCAGCTACAACCAGAGCCTACAGCACATTCAAAACAAATGACACTCAGGACTCATCCACTTCATGTTGAGGGGGATATTAGCTCTGAAACTGCATGGTGGTAAAGCAGATAAGCTCTCTGGCTGCTGGTAATTTTATTAGAAACATCCATCTAACAGGATAATCCTGAACTCAAACAGCTCTCCCCGGGGTCAGAAGCCACAACTATGCTCAGCCCATACAGAAGAACCACAGGTTTTCTCCACAACAGCTTCCTGTAAATGCCACACATTTGTCAATAGAAAAATCTGCTGGATATTGGAAACAGAGAATGTGGAGACAGTATGAAATTGAATATGATTTAAAACAAATAACACAGGCACTACCACCAAGTGTATTACTGACTTTTATACACAACCCACTGGACACCTCCTGTTTAAAAGAAGTTGCCACACAGTTTTGAGTTTGTTGCCTTGTTGCCACATATTTTAGGAATGTGGGAAGAGACTTCGGCTCTATCTTGGCACAGATCACATGCAATCTTACTAAAACACCAAATACAAACACAGAATTGGAACAAATAATACACAAAGGGAAAAATGACAAATAACTTAGGCCTTGTGCTTTGACAGCAACCAGAGATAAGAAAACAGAAAATGAAGGAGAGATTCCCAATTAATAAAATGTCTCCTTGAAATGCTGTGAGGTTTATAATAAAACTCTTTCACGGGAGCATTAGAAACAAAACCAGCTGGAAATAGCAAGTGATGTTGTCTTGCCTGTTTTACTTCCACTGAGCACAAGTGCAGAGAGTAAACAAAAAGTTCAAGGAGAGGATGCAAAGGTTGGTTCAAAATGCTTTTAGTTTTAAGATTTCAGCAACACAATGGCCGGAAGCTTTAACTCTGTGCCTCTCTGAGTGGTGCAGAATTCCGCCTCTATTTGCATCAGTGCTCTGTGGGTTATTCTGACACTTTGCTCAGCATGTGCTTGCCTTTCTAACAAGCCAGGGCAGCCAGAGGATGCACTCCTTGGTAACATTAAAAGAGCAGAAAACCACTTCAGAAACACGTGGCAGGGATGAGTAAGCAAGCCTTCCTGGTTGTTGGGCTGTGATATACTCAGCAATTCCAGCAGAGGAAATATTTATCTTAGAAGGGTGCACAGCTTCCGTTAGGTTTTCACTCCAGCACTAAAACCTGGTGCTGAAAGCTTTCATGATCAGATGGTTTTCTTCCTTTCTCTCTCTCTGAGTCATAGCAGTGACTTTTGCTGTGTGTTTTACCTGCTTAAGCAAACAGCCAGTGCTATTTGGTGGTGCACTTCAGGGGCCAAGCAGGAAATTTGTTCCAACGTGCAGTGACAGAGCAAAATATTTGCCTCCCTTGGAAGATAGCAACATGGATAAATAGCAGAGCAGATTGGATGGGTCCCAGGTAGGCGACCTCCCCTCCTCCAATAAAATCTGCCTTCCTAGGCTGGGTCTCTGGAATCCTAACAGTGCTGTTAGGCCAAGAGCAGAGATCCTCATGCCTGTGGTATTTGCTCAGAGGGCATGACCACTTTGGGCAAGTCTTTCATGTGAGTCAGCTTTAGCTGATCCATGGGAAAATTCCTTTGTGTTGTCAGGCAGGGTTTGCTCACAGTTTCAAAGGATAATCCGACTGAAAGGAAAAAGCATCTAAATTTTAGCATATTTTGGTGAGCTCTTTGATTAAACCTGGTACAAAGCAAAGGATGCTCAGTTTGCTTTGCAGGTCACTTTTAATGAGGAGAGCCCTCAATAAGGAATAGGCCCTCTCTGAAATACACCCCCTTCTCCCTGGGTTCTACATCATCCCCGACCACATTAAACATCATATGTGCAAATACCGATGAAACAGATGCAGATAAAAAGTATAAGCTACAGTAATGATACCTGGAGAAAGCAAAGAGCTAACCCTGCAAACATGTATTCATTTGGTTACCCTGTGTCCTGTCAGGTTCTTTAGTCACTCAGGAAGGGGCAGCAGGGTCAGGGCAAAAGCGGGACACAGCACCTCCCACTTCCATTCCATGTTCCCGTGTGAGGAGCATCCAGAAGCCTCCATTCCCCCATGGCTGCACAAGAGCTGTTCATTCAGAACTGACCAAGGGCACTGGAAATCCCTGTGGCATTTTATTGCCCAATGCATGGCTGTCACAGTCAGGCCTCCATCAGTTGGATCCACCGGTGTTAAATGGAATGGCAAAATGCAGACCTACCTTCTCCCAAAGCCTTGCAGTGCCTGAAGGGAGCCTGCAGAAAAGATGGAGAGAGACTATTTCCAAGGGCCTGGAGTGACAGGACAAGGGGGAATGGCTTCACGCTGACAGAGAGCAGGTTTAGATTGGATATTAGGGAGAAATTGTTCCCTGTGAGGGTGGGGAGGCCCTGGCACAGGTTGGACAGGGAAGCTCTGGCTGCCCCATCCCTGGAAATGTCCAAGGCCAGGTTGGATGGGGCTCTGAGCAACCTGGGCCAGTGGGAGGTGTTCCTGCCCGTGGCAGGGTGGTTGGAATGAGGAGATTTTTAAGGTCCCTTCCTATCCAAACCCTTCCATGATTCTATGACTCAATAATACACACCTGGTCTACCCTTGAGGTCCTACTACCCTGTAAAGAAATGATAGTCACACTACAACGGTGAGCACATCCGAAGCTTTTAAGCCATTCTGGATCAATTTTCCTCTAGTTCAGTTATTTCTTCTCTAAAAAAAGCCATATCCATTTTCCATGGTGCCTATCAAAAGACAAGGCGAGGGACTAGAGCTTCATATGTATATCAGGCAGAAATTCTGCTCTTCTGGGACAAAAAACTTGGGGACAACTGCAGGGAATGAAGATCTTGGAAAGAGGATGCATGGACATAGTAGTTTAGTCCTGGACTCTTGGCTGATACGAACTGTCTGTTGACTTCAGTGGATCAAACTGTGTTGTTCTACACCAGCTGAGAAGGGCAATATTGTAACTATTGTAATCACTCAGCCATCGGTCGTGCCAAGAAAGAAGTTGCTAATCACACGTTTGTTTTGGGTTTTTTTTCCAGTATCCGTTGCCAGACTTTTTTTTATGAAGATAACCTTCAAAATGCCTTCAGCCTCACTACTGCTGAAAGTCTGTCAAGGTGAGCTCTCTCACAGAAATCAGATTAGTCACAGCTCCTCTCACCCTTTCTCACAGTGGGTTGTGAATCTTCAGAAAGTCAAAACACAAGATCCACATCCTGAGTCACGGTCCAGCCCCAGCACCCTCATGACGTGCAGGGTCTGGGTGCTGCTGTGAAGACGCATTGCTCTGTTCCCAGACCTCAGCCATAGCACTGGAGAAGTCAGTGCAGGCTGACACGTGGTAGAAGTCAGCACAGCTCAACAAGTTACTGGACATCCACTGACCTCTAAGGAAGAACATGTTTTCCTAAACCTTCTCCTTGTGAACTTTAACATTTCATCTCATGCTTGCAGGAAGCTCTTCCTTCTAAAGATTTTGACACTGGGTCTCACGGCATTCTCCTGGAGGTACCATCTGCTCATGGCTTGGTTGGGTGCACTCTTTGCTGGGTAAAATACTGGCTGGATGGCCAGTCCCAGAGTGGTGGTGGATGGAGTTACATCCAGCTGGTGACCAGTGATGCTCCCCATGGCTCAGTATTGGGCTAGTCCTGTTTAATATCTTTATCCATGATCTGGATTGAGGGCATCTCTCAGACAGCTTGCAGGTGACACCACACTGGGTGGGAGTGTTGATCTGCTGGAGTGCAGGAAGACTCTGCAAAGGGATCTGGACAGGCTGGATTGATGGACCGGGGCCAGTGGGATGAGATTCAAAACGGCCAAGTGCTGGATCCTGCCCTTGGGTCACAACACCCCCTGCAGCTCCAGGCTGGGGCAGAGGGGCTGGAAAAGTTGTAGGAAAGGCCCTGGGGGTGCTGAGACAGCTGCTGGACACGAGGCCCGGGGTGCCCAGGTGGGCAGGAAGGCCAATGGCACCTGGGCTGGGTCAGCAATAGTGTGGCCAGCAGGGCCAGGGCAGGGACTGTCCCCCTGTGCTGGGCACTGGGGAGGCCACACCCCAAATCCTGTGCCCAGTTCTGGGCCCCCCAATACATGAAGGGCATGGAGGGGCTGGAGCGTGTCCAGGGAAGGGGATGGAGCTGGGGAAGGGTCTGGAGCACAAGTGTGATGAGGAGGAGCTGAGGGAGCTGGGGGGGCTCAGCCTGGAGAGAAATAGGCTCAGGGGAGACCTTCTCATTCTCTACAACTCCTTGACAAGAAGTTGTGGGCAGGTGAAGATCAGGCTCTTCTCCCAGGTAACAAGTGACAGGACAAATGGAAATGGCCTCATGTTGCACCAGGGGAGGTTTAGATTGGATATTAGCAAATTTGCTTCACATAAAGGATTGTCAGGCTTTGTAACAGGCTGCCTATGAAAGTGGTGGAGTCACCATCCCTGGAAGAGCTCAAAAAACTTGTAGATGTGGGTTCATGGTGAACATGGAGGTGCTGGGTTAGTGGTTGGACTCAGTGATGCTAGGGGTCTCTTCCAACCTTAACAATTCTATGACTCTCTGATTCCATGTGGTAAGTCACAGGTAAGGTGAACCCAGTGGGAGAATTTCTGATGGCCTGCAAATGCAGAGAGAGAGTAGAAACCCCACTACATGTCCCTCTGCCCCTTTATGCAATTGTGTAGCCTTGACATTCTGAACTGTCACAGCCATGTTCAGGTGCTGGACCTGTAAAATGGGATCAATAGATCCCTGTTCTATGGAGATTAAGGAAGAAGCAATACATAAACAGCTGGGAGATGCTTGGATACTGCAGTAGAGGAATTTACAAATGGCTCCTCTACATGGCCAATATCCAATGGCTGCCCTTGCAAATAACTACATATTACTCAATTCTGCCATGCTTGTTTTTCCTAAGAGTCTTACAAAAAAGGAGGAAGAGCCTCTGGCGCTCTGGTGATGTAGAGGATGTCCCAATGGGCATTGGAATTCTCCATATGATCCAGCCCTTCTGGGGACACATGCTGACTATAAAGGCTTCACTGTCTGCTGAGATTTTCACCATTTAACAAAGGTTTTATGAAAATCCATCTCAGCCTCTTGGCTCTTTATGAAGAATTTCTTGTGGCTGATATTTGCATATTTGGTCTTCCCACAGATGTTTGCAAAGACTTTGTGTGCCTGTGTGTATTTGTGTGTGTATGTTACTTGCTACAACACGAAGAACACAAAAAGTAAATGCAGTGAGAAATTCAGGACATAACATTCCTCAACACAAGTCACTGGAAAATCATTTGGAGGTAGTGTATCACGTGTGCAGAGGTTTCCACAGGTGTTCTCCATAAACTGTGTTGATAGTCCTTGTTTTATAAAGGCTCCTACAGAACCAGGCTCAAGCCCCACATTTCAGATCCTCAGTTACATGAGCCTCATCAGACTATTATTTGAGTACCATGGCCTGTCCAATCAAATTGCAAAACATGACTTAGTCCCAAAGCACCCAGGCAACTGAACCCCCTTGAAATTACTGACAATTAGACACTTAACCACCCTAAAGAATTTGGGGGTTTGGGTAGTGTATCAGGTGGAAGAGAGCACAACACTCACGTGATTCTGCCCCTCTGGGGAGACCCCCCTGCAGAGCTGCCTCCAGCCCTGGGGTCCCAGCTCAGGAAGGACATGGAGCTGGGGGAGTGAACATAGAGGAGGCATCAAGATGATCAAGAGTCATGGAGGGAAGGCTGAGAGAATTGGGAAAAGAGAAGGCTTTGGAGAGACCTAATTGTGGCCTTGCAGTGCCTGAAGGGAGCCCACTGAAAGGATGGAGAGAGACTATTTCCAAGGGCCTGGAGTGACAGGACAAGGGGGACTGGCTTCAGACTGACAAAGAGCAGGGTTAGGTTGGATATTGGGATGAAATTCCTCCCTGTAGGGTTGGTGAGGCCCTGGCACAGGTTGGGCAGAGAAGCTGTGTCTGCCCCATCCTTGTAAGTTCCAAGGCCAGGTTGGATGGGGTTTGGAGCAACCTGGTAGAAGGTGTCCCTGCCCATGGCAGGGGGTTGGAACAAGATGATCTTTAGGGTTCCTTCCAACCCAGGGTATTCCATGATTCTCTGATTAGAGTCTCGTGCACAAGAGCCATGAGACAGTGCAGGAATCTTTTTCACAGCGTTTTTCTGAGGTGCTGTTGGAGTAGGAGAGCTCTCTGGAAAATATAAAGAAGTCCCAACATAACTCATCAAAAACTGAAAAATCAAACAGCTTATCCAGAGAACATCAGCCCTGTCTCCAAACCCAAGCTCAGTTTCTCTGAGATCACATCCCCCACACAAACCATCTCTGCAGGGTCCACCACATATTTCAAGATGCTGTGTTCTGGAATCAAATGCTGATCTATGCAGATGTGAACTTTTAGTCTTCCACACCTTATGCCCTCCCTTGGCACTCATCCTTGGCCACCTAATATAGCCAGGTTCCTGAATTTCATAGAGCAGTCCCCTGAGCCCTGTCCTGCTGAGGGAAGCAGCCTATAGCAAACTTCCTTCACCACTGGAGTCCAGCAGCTATTTGTCATCTTTGGCTCCTCTGGAAATGAATGGAGGCTTCTGCCAAAAACAATAATTAGGGAACAGACAAATATCTAATCATCTAATTGTTTCATGTTCTGAACAAGTCAATTGTTTTATGGAAAGACAACATGGCCTTGCAGCAATGAACTGCATGGAAATCATGCTGGAGTGAGAAAGGCTCAGAATTAGGCTTGTGTCCATAGCCTTGACTGAGACATTTCCCATCTTCTCAATGTGAGGCATCCATTAGACAAGGTGTCTTGTGTGATAATCATTGCTTACTTAATTCCTTACTGGAGGGACCTGTCACTTCCTGGCAATTTTGTGTCACCCGTTGTACTTTTGACATCTGTTGACAAACATTTGGAAGTGACCTCACTGTCATTATGAAAACACAATAACCTGCTTACTAATGCTGCAAACCCGGCTGTGTTAAACGTACTATTCTATCTACTGATTCTATGTTTCATGTGTGATAAACATAGTAATTTCTGAGTGATATTTTCAGCCTTAAAAGATATGAGTAGCACACTTTTCCCAGTCAGTATTTCAGGTAACCCAACCCACCCTCAGAAGCATATTAAGTGTAATTAAAGCAAAAGAGTATTTAGAGATACGTACTTACTGGTATTTTTGATACCAGGGCTAAGAATAATTTGCATGTGAGATAGAATCCAGTACTCAAGTTTGTGCCTGTACAGCACATGACTTTTGCCTTTAGTTTTGAAAGCAGGGATTGCTTTTTTGACCACTGGGGTTACTGTCACAGAGGGTTTCTTGAAACTAGAAAAGCCATCTGTCTTCCAAGACACAGGTTCTTTTCCACTCGCTGTTTGCACAGAGTGCTGTCCCAAGGGCTGGCTATTGGGCAGAGCCTTGGGATCCTGGACCCAGTAGTGAAAATGACACCTGGGAAGCAGGACAGGAGTCAGAGGGCAGGGAAAAGGCATCATCCCAGCATGTCTGAAGGTGGCAGAGGAGAAAGAAGCAATGGGATTGGGAGTCTCCAGTGTGGGTATCTGCTGCTGAAGAGCTGTAGCCAGAGTCTTGAACCTGCCACTCAGCTTTAGGCACAGCCTTCTATTCCTCAAAAACTGCACAGAACATCTGTAGCAAGCCATCAAAGGACCAGATTATAGATCACTGAGCCTTCTGTGAGGTACCCAACCTCATAGCGTGTCTACAGTTGCAAAGAGAGACCATTTCACCTGAGTAGAGCACAGAGCAGAGGACAAGTTTCTGGCACTAACAAAGAGCTTTTTGGAAATCTGGAGCATTTTTCTTTCCCCCTTGCTTTTCACTTAGGTCACAGCTTAGGCTTTTCTAGCAATGGCTGAGTGCCAAATTCCCTAAAACTGCTAGAAAGGCAGTTCTCATACTATTTACAGCATAACTGGAAGCCAGAATTAGCAGATATCTCATGAGTAAGCTCATTCTCATGAGATTGCAGGTCCAGCTTTGCACAATGGGGGAGACAGAAGTGTTATGGCAGGACCACGTTAAGCTCCATACAAATATTACACGCCCAGACCGGTGTATTGCTTTAAGCTGAAGTATTTTAATAAAAGGTGTGCCAGCACCCAAAAAACAGAAGGGAGTTCCCTAATGACTGGGTTATCTCATGCTCTGGCGGGGAGAGCTTTTCAAAGCTCCTTTTTCAAGAGACAGACAACGTGGTTTTGATTTCTCCCACTTTTTCCCCCAACAGAATTTTTCCTTTCTCCAGAAGAACAGATAATTATTAGGCTGTGAGGAAAAAGAAGACACATCCCAGAAAGGTCAGTCCATTGGGCTTCTCCTGTGTGTCAGCTTTTCTGAGGATCCTTCTGGTGAGACAATTTGGGGTGAGAAGCTTCAGGATTGTAGGGGTTTGCTGCATGTCCCCCACCGTAAAAACTTCCGTGCCAAGGGAACTTCCAGCAAGCAATGCACTTGGAGAGTTAAAGTGCAGTAGGAATGAGTCTCAGCATGGCCTCAGTGTTGGACATGAGGACCAGATAAACACATTTTAATGGTTTTGGGCCAACGTCTTCCTCCCTGGTTTAGTTTCTGGATTTGCAGATTGGTGTCTGCATTTTAGATTTATTGTCAGGTTACCAAAGTGAATACCACACAATTATTCTACGTGATCTCCAAATCTAAATTAGCCCTTTCTTTAATCTGAAAACACAAGACAAGCCTAAATTCATAAGAGCATCTTTTTGCTAGACATCTATTTATTTAATGATTCAACAGCATTTGAGGTTCTCATGTCAGACTTTAAAGCAACTTGAAATGATGATTTATAAACTAAAATGTCAACCATGTCAAGACACACAGAACTTCATGAGCCTCCCTTAACAGCACCAGCAGGACTTTCATTAATTTCAGTGTGTTTAGACCCATTAAATTGTGCTCAATGAAGAACCCTTTCCTGTTTCTGGTGGAAAGGAAGATCTGTTCCTTTGCATACTAGAGCCATGGCCAAAATTACTTTTTAAATATATATTTAAGAACATGATCAAACATCTATTTATTTATACACCAATTAAGAAGTTCCATCCTTCCAGCTGGAAAAATGCTGTCAGACCAAATTTGTTACGTACTGTACATTTTATTTTTGGAGCAGGGAGCTAACAGTAAGTTGAGAGATTTTTTTCCCAGCAGAAAAGATATAGTGAATGTTTTCAGCCATTCCTGGAACTAGATCAAGTTTTGAACCGAAGGCAAAATCAGTGGCACATATCATGAAAAAACAAAACAGAAAAAGAAAAAAGAATACCAAAACCTGTGCAATTATATCAGGTACAGCAGTATTAACAGCAATTACTGTCACTGTTATTTATTGACCAATATCCATCACAATTGGCATTTGCGAGTCAAGACTGATTTCCATATATCTGATATATCCAGGCTGGGGATGAGCAGATGGAGCAGCCCTGGGGAGAAGGGCTTGGGGGTGCTGGTGGGTGAGAGGCTGGACATGGCCCATCCCAGAGACCCCCCGTGTGCTGGGGCTGCATCCAAAGCAGCGTGGNGCAACCTGGGATAGTGGGAGGTGTCCCTGCCCATGGCAAGGGGTTGGAACGAGTTGGTCTTTAATGTTCCTCTGAACCCTTTCCATGATTCTATGTTACCTGTGCTTCCAGGAAAAAAAAAAGACAACTTTTCATGACATTCTTACTGCTTGCAGCACATCAGTTTCACCTCTTCATCTTGCTCCTGCTTGGTCTTCATAGCAATCAGCACAGTGGACTTTTTATGGTAAAACTTCTCTGTTGCAGGGTAAATTCTAAGCAAATTTTGCAGTACAGTTCCATGAAGTGGCTGGAATGCACATTTGTGATTTGCTTTAGAAACGTAAGTGCAGAATTTACATTCCTCAGGGAACAGGAACATTAGCTCTGATGACATTTTTCCAGTAAACCGGCCTGAAGGTCAAATATTTGTAGCCAAATATTTCTGATGGACATTGGGATGTGTGGATGAACCACAACAGACACAGATTTTGAACAGGTCAATGAGACAATTTCTAGAGCTAGTCAGGAAACAAGGATTCCATTCCACACCGAAGGAAAAAACTGACATCGCTGAGAAAGCCATTTCCCAACAGATGCTGAAATTCAGCAAAAACATGTTTTCACCATTTGGAAGTCAATTGAATGAAGGTTCATCTATTAAATTATTTCTTTTACCTCAGTTAATATTACTGGACATAACATTCAAATCATGGTTTTCGAATCACATGCTGGAAGGATATGAAAGAGCTGCCTGACAGGTCTCTCTTGAGCTCAGGACATGAAAAGAAAAGGAGTAGCTAAAGAATAAGAATTCAGAATAATACAGGAAAAAAAAGCAATTATTTAATTTTCTAGTTTGCTAGGGATATGGCACTCCCCATGATGTGGGAGTACCTGATGCCTGAACAAGTGCTCAGAGGGAGGGATGCCCAAAGCTTTTTATAACACCTTCTGTAAACCCATGTAAATTCACTCCTCTGGCTCTGACTTCATTAAACGTGATACACTGGGCCACCACACAAAGAACTTGGTGTAGTAAAATTGTGAAGAACACCCACATTGCTCGTTGGGACATGTTAGAACTCATGAAACTTGACAAAAATACGAGCACCTTTCATTTTCGTTCCCAAAGCAAAAGCAGCTCATCTCTTCTTTTTAATTCAAGAAGCATTTTTTTTTTTTAATGCAAAAGCTTCTAAAAAGATCACATTTGTAATTCCAAACTTTTAAAAATTCATTTTTTCCCAGAATAAGATCAGAAAATATGCTTAAAAAAAATAAATTAAAAAAGAGCTTTGAAAAGCTGTAAGCATCTAAAATCAACATGTTTTAACAGATCAAGGTTCTTAATGACAGCAGACCCAAAAGGATGAAAAAATTGTGAAAAGTAATTTCATTATACCAGGCTTTTTTTCTTTTGTTAAACCTCCACAGGTTGCTTGCTTTGGCATCTGAGGAAGGTTTTATGGCACGCATATCCTAGTCCCTGCTACCTTTTCTTCCAAAATCTTAAATTTCTTTAGTAGGATGCATGACCTTAGTGGGAGGAGGAAGAGGAGCAGGTCCACTCTGTCCATGTCACTTGGTCTTTTAAGTTCTGGTCAGTTTTTTATGTTGCCTTATTTTGTGAATGCCAAACATCTCCGTTTACTGATTTAACCTGTAACTTACCAAATACTGGAGTACAGGGGCAGTGTGAAAAAACCAAAATGCTTGAAAACTTGCTTAAAAACTTAGTCATTCACTTTCTCAAAGTCTAGCCTTGTTCTGAGCAGTAGTTTGTCTCTGCTGCTTTGCTAGGAGAGACAGGAAGGTATAATTTGTGAGCTGATGTCTCATAAGGAAGCAACAGAAGAGTTGCTGAAACATCCCAGCCTCTGATGTGTCAAACTGGCACTGAGTTCTGCTCTTCCCCTGCCTTCTGTTCCAGAAGGAGCCAGAGCACCACGCAGTTCTTCTTTCAGCCTGAGAGACTGAAAGACTTTCATGTGGGAGAAAAGTGCCCTCAGGGGGGAACACTATGAGATAAACCTTCTGCTAAGACTGTGCTTGCTCATGGGCTGGCACTGGGGACATCATCCAGGGGCACTGAAGAGAAGTGGGGCTAGGGTCGAAACTGCTGGCACATGTCGAATGAGACCTGCACAAGACTCTTGGTCAAATGGCACATTCCCTAAATTTGCATCTATTCCAGGTGCATGCCATGATGGGTCTCCAAGGGGAGTAGGAAGAAGTCAAAGGGAAACAAATCAGAGAGTTTGTTCTTGACATCCACAGATTTGGGTGCACAGTCATGTATGAGCAGGGCCTTAGGCTGCCATATGAACAGGGCATCTTCATGAGGGAGATTCTTCAGAGGGCAAATGGAGCACCAGGAGAGAAAAGCTTTGCTCAGCCGAGAGTGTCTGCAGGAGTGGCTGCTTCCATCAGACAGCCTAAGCCTGAAATGATCAACACTGGGCAAGGAAACTTATTTCTGGAGCTGTAGCAAAGCTGGCTGGGAGACAGAGCTGGCTCCTTGTGTCCATTCCACCATTCCCAGTGCAGATTTGTGGAAGCAGCAGAACAGTGTTACCTCTGCACCCATCCAGCTGCTTCCCAGAGCCCAGTGCACACCCCTGGGGTTCAGCCACCTGTGCCCCAGCTGTGGTGCAGCTGTGTGACCTTGGATCTGACTGCTGGGAAAGAGCAAGGGAAAGCCTCACTGGGAGACTCTCCTCTTCCCTTGGGAGACATCTTTAAGCTCAGGCTCTCAGTCTTGGTCTTTGCCTGTGCCTGGCCATGCACCTCATTGATCCACACCTGGGTCCTGCCTCATTTTTCCAAACTTTTCCAGCCATGACAGACCTTCTGGCTGCTCCTGCTCAGTGGCATTCAGGTTTTGTGGCATTTTGCATTCAGGTGCTCCAGGACTGCACTCTGGTTGTGAGACACCACTCTTTCCAACCTTGTGATCACCACTGGCTCCCAGATTGCCTTCCCATGGGATGCAGTCCCTGATATCACTAAACTCTGCTCTAGCTGCTTCATCACACCAGCCAATGGTGGAGACTTAGGAGACAGAATAACTAAGCCATGTTTATTTATCATCTGTTTAAACCAGCTGGATGTAGGGACCGTTTCTGATGCTTGGTAACCCGAAGAGAGCCACTGTGTGTACATTAAGGGTGGGAAAGGCTTCTGCATTTGTTTTTGCTATCAGGAAAATATTGTCCCCTGCAGCATATTCTCCAGAGATGTGTCTTCCTTATCTTCACATGACCGAGAGACTGGAAAATTCATTATTTCCTAGAAAGACTATCATAGAGCCTAAAAAAGAAATCCTAGCATTGGGAAATACTGAGAAAGCAAGCATCTTTGGGGAAAGGGGGGGCTGGATTTTTAACCAGAAGGCTGTGATTTGAGCTGAGTGAGTAACAGATTCTGTGCTTAGCCGGGCAATGTTTGTGAACTTTGTGGCCCATGGAACACTGGAAGTGTGGCCCACAGAAATCCCAGAGAAACCAACCAGCCTGTCCTAGGGACCAGCTCTGCCATTGCCAAATGCACCAGGAGCACTGAAAGCCATAGGAACTCGGATATCTGAGTGGACATGTCTGTACCTTCCCATCCATTCAAAGACCCCCATGGGCTCCTAAGCATCTTGGGGACCTCCATGGATCTCCCTGGAACTATGGCAAAGCTGTGTTTCAGGCAAGATTACATAAATGTCCAGAAAGACACTTTGCTCTTTAGGGAGAGCTGTCCTCGTGCAGTTCACGAAGACCTGATCTGCTATGATTACTCCTGTGATTTGACATGTATAAAAGGTCACTATAATAAAAGAAATAAACCCCCATGCAACCATTTGTTCTGTTTCTTCAGTGACCATCCCAACCTGACATGGCTGTTTCTCTAACACCTTTCCCCTTTAGACTTCTTATTTCCTACTGGCACAGTATTTTTTGAGAGTTATTAGTGAAAGGAGAGAGAAAGGAGATTTATTTTAAAGGCAATGCAGTGCCTGCTTGGAAACCCCTTTCCCAGTCCCAGCCCAAGTGTGGGAGGGTATGTTTCTTTAAGGCTGGTTATGTGTTCATGTAACAGGGCAAGTGCATACGTGAAACGAGCTTCTGCTGAAGCTTTAAGTCTGCAGGGAATTTTCTAATGATCGTTTTTAGTTAATAGGCACAAGTTGTTAGCCTGAGCTGGGAAAGCCTTTTTTTGTGTGTGCCAATTCCACCTCCTCTTTTTCTCTTNATTTAGTTCCCACAGCTAATGCACCTAATAATGAGACTGGGCAAGCGAATGCCAGCGTAATGATATGGAGCTTGTTTGGCCCTGACAAAGAACACAGAGAGTGGCTGGATGGCCAGAACAACAGGCCAAGGGCTCTATTAATCCCAAATGATCTCTCACCTTGCATGCCACGGAATCCCACAGAAGGAAGGTTGCACCTCAGGATAGGAGAGGTGTCCAGCAAGGGCTTAGCTGTGCCCCACAATGCCCCCCCTGAGCCCTTGTCATGGGGCTTTTCACTAAATGGGAGTAGAAGGAGAGAAACAATGAAGGGTTAGCCCTTTACTGAATATTTTAATTGCTGTTTCCTAACACACATAGGCACCAACCAGCTACAGAGAGGGAAAACATCCTTTAAAGCTTACCAGACAGGTTACAAGGACCTTGTCCAGCCACAGCTCCCCCAGCTTTGGTGAAGAACAGGGGGTGCTATTCTGTGTTTTAAACCAGCATTTTCCCTGCAGTGGTTTTCCTCTCCCCTTCCCCTCCCTTTTCCAGGCGGAGTTAATAAACACCCACCAACTCACTCCATGGCGTCTGTGTGCAAACAGCTCCCACTGAGCCAGTGAAAACTGCTCCTGCAGGAATTCCATTAGAGCCTTTTCCACCTTGGCCTCCCAGAGCACTCCACAAAGGAAGGTGGTGTTCCTGCATATCCTGCCCAAACCCCTTCCCCTCATTCCTGTCCCATCAGTTCAGCCACTGGGACTCCCAGAAGTCCTCTATTTCTATGGCATTGGCTTCGTTTTTGCATTTGTCACAGCCCACAAAATCCTCCTCAACTCGAGGAATTCCAAGTATGGGAGAAGAGCAGATTCAAATCACTGTGGGCATGAAAGACATTGGGGTGGGATAGGGCTGGCAGCAGATGGAAGCTTAATTGTGTTCTAGAAGACCCCACTAGGATTCCTTTTCTTTAACAGGTATCACACAAGAGGAAACTATTGTGGACTAAGCCTTGATAATCAGAAATATGAGGAAATTATTACGGGCTAGCCTTGATAATGAGAAATATTTAGTACTAAACAAAGCATTTTATGAATGGTACATTTCCTGAATACTACATCTTCTGAATGGTGTGTTTCTTTATTTTTTCCCTGAAAATGTTTCTTTTTCTAGAAAAAATGCCTGATATTCTGAGAAAAGGAAAAAAAAAAAAGTCTATTTCATCATCTATAAATCTTCTATCAAGAAGGAGAATTAACAGATGAAAGTCCATCTAATACTCTCATCTTTCTTTAATGGAGTGAGCAAGATCTTTCTTTAAGTATGGATAAGTAATTTGAGAGAACCCGTTTACTTTAATGTATTCTACTTTTTACAGAATATCTGCCAGAAAATGGCCATGTTCTCTGTACTGAGGAGATTTTTTTATTAATTTACATATAATTGCATTCTTTTAAACAGATTTCTCATGCTGCTAGAGGAAATAACTTGCTTTGGTGTAGTTGAGTCTATGACATGTGGTTCTTGTCCTGAGCTGAATGACCATGAACGTGAATGTGGAAATACTGACCTATCCAAGGCTGAAATCTGTACAGGCTGGTTGGTGTGAATGCTCCCAGAAAGCTGAACTGCATGGACTATTAGTATGGCTGGAGCAAATTCATGCATAAATTTCAATGAATGCTCATGGAGAAATGTTTGCAGAACGAGTTTGGTTTGGAAGTGTCTGATGAGATGCTTTTACAGTGCTTGACATATTGACAGGACCTCCATAAACCTGCCTTGCACGCTCTTTATGATCTTGTTATTAGGCACAGGGTAGATGCCAATACACAGATATCGGGTTCTTTGCTTCTCTCTGAAGCAAAATACTGATTAAGCTTTGCTTTAGTTGTGTCAGGCAGGTGGGTGGCACATGAGGTTATGGATTCTCCTTTGCTACTACACGGTCTGGAAGGAAATTCAAGAAGCAACGGTTTGGGTTAGAGGTGGTACTGAGGTGTATAGCATTATCATTTTTTTAATCAGAGCCTTTTACTGTACTCTATAAAAACCCCCATTAGCATTTTCTTTTCAGATGCTTTGCTGCACCACAGCTGCTGTGACTCTGCAGTCAGGAAAGCAGAACTGGTGTGACTGCAATTCAGGAAAGAAGTTGAAAAGAGTGAGGGGAAAAAAAAATAAGGCTTTCTAAGACAGCTTGAAGAAAGCTCACCAATTAAATTTTTAAAGAGGGACAGAGGGTGGAAAGGGAGAAAAAAAAAAGAGCTAAAAAGCTGGACAAACATGAGGAAAGCTGGGGAGGGGAGAGGGGAAGGAGCACAAGAGAACCATAGAAAAGAGAAATGGGATGAGGGATGAAGTGAGGAAAGTTAAGGCATTGTACAGCAGAGGCACATGCACTGAGCCCTATTACTGAGGACGGAGAAGGACCAAAAGAGGACATATGATGAAATAAGGAAAGAAAGGTACTTGCAAGGAAAGAAGGGAATCCACACAGAAATGAGCAAAGTGGAACATGATCAGGGCAGGAAAGCTTTCCCAGAGCAGTGAGAACAAGTGAGAACTCATGTGGAATCTGTGTTAATAACTCAGTGGGTTCCCTGCATGTGCTCAGCCTCTGCCCTTCATGGCAAATTTAAGTGATCAGGAATCATCTAAGATGTATTTCTTGGATTCTGAATGCTTCAGAAAAGGAAATAGGATATTAAGAGCATTTCTATTGACCATCCTTCATCATAGTAATTTTAGAGTGAATACTATGTCATCTATGCCAAGAACACACCAATGCTAATATTCTAGAATAAAAATATTCCAGAAAATTCCAAACAATTTGTTCCAACCTATCAAGTTAGTACAGTGGAGAACCGTAACTCATTCTCTTCTTAGGACAAGCCTCACATATAATTTAACACAGTGAGATGCTTAACTTGGCTTGCAAATAATTTGATTTCTGGTGTCCATAAGGCTGAGCACATACAGAAAGTTTTACCAAATTAAAGCTTGGACTTCCTGCCACCAAATCAGCCACTTTCCAATAAAACCACCAGAACTGCAGATCAATTCTCCGGCATTAAATGATGGGTCACATAAAAATACTCTTTTTTTCTAACTATATGCTATTATTTCTTTAAGAAAGTCTTGGAAATTAAGGCTGATAAATATAAGACTGGAAGCTCACTCCTGTTGGCAAGCTGCACAGCTGTGCTCAAAGCGAGGGACGGCTGGAGCTTTGCTTCATCTTCTGGTGATTAAGGAGCAGTATCAGAAGCAAGAAAACAAATATATCCCAGGAACCATAGTAATGGTTAAATAAAGTATTCCATGACCCGTATCCTACAGACACATATTTCCAACAATTGCTGAATTAGAACAAAAAGCCCCACTTTCAAAATTTTCTTTCCAAAGATACTGAATTCTAATAGAAGTTAAAGAGAATTGCTGCTTTTCTGTCTCTTTCTCTTCAGAAATTTAATCAACATTTAGGAATTCTGTTCTCCATGTATACAGCATATTTTACTCAACTGATACCCTTGGATTGTAAAGAAACTTTGCCTTTGATTTGTTTAAGCTAATTTTTTAAGGTGTGCAGGTACTTAAATGCTGTCAAGCAGAGACCATCAGAGACTCCTCAAGTTCTGGGGGCAGTTTTGGGTACCACAATAAAAAAAAGTAATTAGAGAGCATCCAAAGGAGGGACACAAGGATGGGTCTGGAGGGGAAACTGTATGAGGAGTGGCTGAGGTCACTTGGTCTGTTCCGCCTGGAGAAGAGGAGACTGAGGGGAGACCTCATTCTATTCTTTGACATCCTCATGAGGGGAAGGAGAGGAGCAAGTAATGATCTCTTCACTCCTGTGACCAGGGACAGGACTTGAGGGAATGGCATGAAGCTGAGCCAGGGGTGGTTTAGTTTGGATATGAGGACAAGGTTTTTCACCCCGAGGGTGGCTGGACACTGGAACAGGCTCCCCAGGAGAGTGCTCACAGTACCAAGCCTGTCTGAGTTCAAGAAACATTTGGATAACACTTTCAGGTACATGGTGGTATTTTGGGGCTGTCCTGTACAGGGCCAGGAGTTCGGCTCAATGATCATGGTGAGTGCTTTTGAATTCAGCATATTCTATGATCCTGTGATTAATGTTTCTTGTAGGAAGTTGAAGCACTCAAATGAAAATAAGTCATTACCTTAAAATAGTAATAGGGAAAGAGCTACTTCTGTTGGTTTGAGGTTTGTTGAGCAAGGCACATGTTGAATGGAAGCAGGAGCTCTGAAAGGGCTGTCTCAAACATAGCTGGAATCACAGCACAGCCACGTAAACGATTTGCACCCTGGTACCAAGAATAAATATTTACTAAGCCTTCCTTTAAAAAAAGGTAACAATTGTTTTGCTTATTACTGTTGTAGATTGCAGGGTGCCGCGTACAAACATTTACATTTTTCTCATTGTTCCCACCAGTGAGCATTTGAATTTCACTGCAAAGAGCAGCTTTGCACTTGCTGGGGAACATCAAGTGTCACAGCCCACTGGTGGTGGCACATGCAGCTGATCACCACAGAGGAGCCCTCTGGCAACATCATGGCTCAGGTGAGGAACCTCTCCAAGGAAACGCGTCTCGAGGTGGGGCAGGGTCAGCCTTGCATGTTCATTGGGATGTCCATTGCCTGACTGTGTGTTCCACGTGAGTACAACACCCTTCAGAGTAACTCCTAGCAGAGTGGCTGTGCTGTTACGCCTTTTAAAGCACAAGATTCAAGCTGTACTGCCTACAAATGACATTGCTGGGGCTCCCTGGCATTCCCCACCTGGCTCAGTTTAACCAGATCCTGGGATAACAGAAAGGGAGGCAGCTCCTGTGCTCCCTGTCCCTGTGTCAGGGACCCTCTGTGTCACAGCTGCTCTGGAGACCTCTCTTTTGGCCAGAGGAAAACATCTTCAGAACAGGCTGTTGAAGGTATGTGGGCACCTAAAAGCACAGCCAAACACCCACAGAATTTTTCAGGAACACCTCGGTGCTTTCCAGGGGCCTATCTGCATCTTAAGGCACCCACACGCCTTTGAAAAGTTGGCCTTTAGCCCCTTATCCTTACAAAAGTATTTTCCCTGGAATAAATGACACACAATTAGTTTAAGAATGAGGCACTCCCTTTTAAATCCAGTACAAATAGTGAGAGTAGATAAATCTCCACAAGACCAGTGACTCTGATAGACATTTTGCCAAAGTAACTCATAAGAATATAATTTTAAGCCACCTGACTATTTTAATGCATGGATAAAGTGTTGAAATCCTGTTACAGAATGGTTTTTAATATTGTTCTCACTTAGCAACTGTTTCCCAAACTGAAGGTACTGATGTCAGAATTAAGGAGTGTTAAAAAGATGTCTCCTAAAAGCTGATTTCCATACTGGTTTACTGAGATGCAGGTGTGAATGAACAATTAGATGTTTTAAATTATATAAATCTTACAATATTGAAAAGAAACTAACATAAAATCCATCAACTAGCCAGGGCAAGGAAGGAACCTCCTAAGCATAATGGTGAAAAGTTCTTCATTATAATGTAGGTGATCAGTTACTTTCAAAGCTTTCAAATCAGAAAGACACAATGGGATAATCCCTGCAAAGATGGTTTTCGTGTGTACTTGAGTAACATTTGTGTGTTCTCTTTGCACACTGAGCTGTAATGCCGCAAAGTGATTAGGTTTCAAAGTCCTAAGAGCTTTCTACAGGCTACAAGTTTCCTGCAGCTGAATGAACCACCAAGAGTTTGTACTGGCTTTCTAATCCCTTTTGCTGTTATGAGAAGAGCAATAGAAGGTTCATAAACCAGGCAGAGAAAAGGTAAATGCACCTTCTCTAGGATGGCATCATTACAACCACATCAGAATGTAGCAATTATTTCCTGCCAGAAATATATAAAGGAATGGGAAATCATTTCTCAAAAGTTGTAAATTGTGTTTTTGAACTTGAAATTGTAATAAACACACAAAGAGAAAGCAAATCTACAATCACAGAATGGTTTGAGTTGGAAGGGACCTTAAACCCTATCCCAGGTTGCTCAGAGCCCCATCCAACCTGGCCTTGGACAGGTTGGGCAGAGAAGCTGTGGCTCCCCATCCCTGGAAGTGTCCAGGGCCAGGTTGGATGGGGCTCTGAGCAACCTGGGATAATGGGAGGTGTCCCTGCCCATGGCAGTGGTTGGAACAATTTGGTCTTACAGGTCCCTTCCAACCCAGGCCATTCCATCATTCTATGATCTCCAACATAGAGGGGAATCAGTAACAGAGAAGAAGTAAATCAACTAAGAATGGCAAATTTGAATACCAGATCCCTTGACATCATAGCAGTGGTATCCATTATGACAGAGATTGTCCTCCCTTGGATTAGCACATCATTGTTTTTCTTAACCAATCCCATTTTCTATGATTTTCAGCCAATATGCTGATCCTGAACAATTTCATTCATACAGTCAACACTCACATTCTCATGGAGTGGCTGCCACTATAGCATGGGATAAGCTCCATGCTGCAAGTAGATAACTGGGAATACAAAAAGCAAAATTCCTTTAGAGGCTTCTGGAGAAAGAGTGGTGTATGCTAAGAAATGGTAAAATCTATGCTTTGCACTGACATTGCAAAGTCCTAGAAATGACAGAAAATGTTACCCCAGCCAGAAATCACACTGATTTTCAGAAAAGTATTTCTGATTCAATTAGTGTTGTACCAGTTCTGGCTCACAGGTCTGTAAAGGGAAGAGAAGACACACATATGTAACACATACAAGTTCATTCTGATGAAGAGGTGGGGGGAATACAGAAGGTATTGAAATGCACTTAATATGCTAAAGTATATCTATATTTTTGTGACCTATCATTACCTCCCACACAAAGACTCATTCAGTGCACCTTTTCTGAAAGTTTAGGAAAGCTGTGAAACAATATATATTGGCTGTGTAGAATGAACTTGGGGGAGCTCCCTTGGCATTGCTGCAGTACAAACATTATTAATAATAATAGCAATAAAAACATTGAAGTTTACATTCACCTCTACTAATGCTCATTGACAAAGATTCTCAACAAACACCAGTTATAGAAAAAAAACCTCCCAACTGATTCAGGCATTGAGGGATGACTAACTGCTGGGGAGGAATGAAATCCATTAACAAATGAGGACAAGGAGGAGGAAAGTCATTGTTGAGTTAAAAAGAGCAACAATGACCTCCTTTTCAAACTGTATCATCAGTTCCAGAAGACGGACAATAAGTCGGAGTTCCCTGTAAAGGAATGAACATCCTGTGAGTATAAACTGTTGGTTAATGGCAGGAAAGAGACCTCCTGGCACTTGTGAACATGTAAGAAACATCTGGCATCCCAAACCTCAGCTGACATACAGTGCATAGTGACATCCTGGACTTCAGAGGGCAAGTAGCCTGATGAAATTTCAAAAGCAGAGGATGAGAGGTTGTAGGAAATATATTTGGATTTTAGTCTGTCATGTGCATGTCTAGTGAAATAATAATAAAAATAAATAAACAAATAAATAGTTCCTCAATTTTGCTGAAAATTAAATGGTCTTGCAAAGACAGAAAACCCAATGAAACCCATGGAGGTTGTATTTACCTTGCTGTAATTTTAACCTTTCTGGTTGCAAAATCCTGGTGCTGATTTACATCTTCCAAGGCACCAGCTCCATTTCCAGAAAGTGTTCAAAGAAATAGAAAAATGCTCAGCACAGGAGAAATCTTAAAGGATTGGTTTGGATTTGGTGGCATTTCAAGAGCACCCAAGGGGACAGAGGAGCAAAAAAGATGCTGTAGTATGAGTTGTATCTCCACATTAGGAGAAGAAAGGATAAATAACTGAGGAGAGAGGGAAACAGTCAGAAGAGACAGTGCCATTAAAAATAGAGATAGGAAATAAAATAACTTTGTTTGGAAACATGTTTTCTTTAATTAAGAACTTTCCGCATTTTATTTTGACTGATTATATTACTGGGGAAAATACTTTGGGGTACTTAGAAGAGATGTGATGATGGGAAACCAACAGGAAGAGAAAGGTATTGGGAGAAGGAAAGAGAGACACACAAGGATATGTGATGTTGCAGACAGGAGTGACAGTAAAATTCTCTTTACTCAGCCATAGCCCTAATGAGATCCAATGGCTGGAACAGCAAACGACCAGCTTAACAAATCAGACACACTATCAAGGCTAACAATGGCAACCACCCACCAAGGGAACTGGTAGAGACTCCAGCATCATAAGTGTTTAAGTCAAGAATGTTTCTCTAAGAACTTTGCTCTCAGTTGTCTGAATGAAATGTGTGGGCTTTCTGCAGAAGCTCTAAAGCCTGCAACAACACAGGTGATCCCAATCGTATTTTCTGGCCTTATACCATGACCATAAGACATTTATCCCTGTTGCTGGGAATGGCGTTCTCAGGTAGATCTCTCCCAGCGGTCAGTCACACCACCCAGACCATACACTAAAGCTTTTGTGAAGTAGCAGAAAACTGAGAGGTTTCCCCAAGAATACCTCTACCATCAGCTTCATGGTGAGTGCAGAGGACACAGAGGCTGAAAGACACCGTGATGAGTTCACAGCTCCTTGGTTGGTGGCACAGCTTTCAGGTCCCTGTAGTGGCAACAGGAATCTATTGAAACAACTGCAATTCCAGCAGTTACAACTGTCTTTCCAGAAAATCGTAAGGTTCCTCAAAAGAACACTCTTTCCCATTTCTCAAGCTGTTGACAAGGTTTTCTTCCTGTTGTTAGAGCTCCATAGAAACACAAGGAGCATCACCAGTGCATGTGCAAGCGAGAGAGAAACCAGACTTCTTACACTCAGTCCTCCCCACTCAGAAGACAGGACAGCTGCAGAGGCTCAGCTTAAAGATGTGGTGTGTGCAGTGGTGGCCCCAAGCCACAGAGGCTGGTTAGAGATGCATATTTCAATGTAGAACAAACCACAGTGGAATAATTTTTACTCTGGAAATGTGCTTCACCCTCATAACAAAATAATAACCTTCTGTGAAACCCAAATATAGATTTGAACTTGTGTGTTCCTCCAAAGCATGGGTACATTGAGCGAGCTCCCTATTTGACTTGGTATCATTTTCTAGATAACTAGCACTGAAAGGGAGATGTAAATGCATTGGCTACATCTCTGATCCTACCTTAGGAAAGATCTTTTGGCTTATTTACTTATTTTTTGTGTGCGAGAAGGTGTGTCCCCAAGCATACTCGTGTTGTTTAGGAATTCTAAGGTTCAGTCCTTCCTTATCTGCCACCAAACAAATTTGGCTCCCACGTTAGCAACTGCAACATTGGTTCTTACCCTGTGATTGCCTTTTAACTAATTTTGCCCAAAGCATGACCTACCCTTTGCATTTGTACCATGTTTCTGGTCACTTGAACACCATGGCCACAAGCAGAGCTCTGGAGACACAGATCCTTATCAGTCTGGTTGGGGAATAATCATAGAATCATAGTATGGTTTGGGTTGGAAGGGACCTTAAAGATTATCTCATTCCAGCCCTGCTTCCAACCTTCCACTAGTCCAGGTTGCTCAGAGCCCATCCAATCTGGCCTTGAACACTGCCAGAGATGGGGCAACCACAGTTTCTCTGGGCCACCAGTTCCAGGGTCTTACCACGCCATTAGTAAAGAATTTCTTTCTAATATCTCATCTAAACCTACTCTCAGTTTGAAGCTATTTCCCCTTGTCCTGTCATTACAATTCCTGATGAAGTGTCCTTCTTCAGGAATAATAATATTAACAACAATAATAATAAGGGAAGGTCTTGCATCCGTGTGTGCTTCTAACACACAACAGTGCCATATAACAGATTTGCAGACCACGAAATTTCATTATGACCATCTAAGACCTCAGAATCCAGGCAATAATGTCATTATTGAGGCCAGAGCTTCTGGCTGAGTTAGATCAAACCATTTACAGCAATCCTGGGAGGCAGTGAAGACCCCCTCAACATTCCCTGGAGAAGCCAACAGTGAATGCCCCTCCTTGTTAAAAATGTGCATCTTATTTCAGACATGAGCTACCTGAGGGGCTTTATGTCTGGATTTTGTTGCACTTTTGTCTGCGTCAAGGGAGGGGATTGTCCTGCTCTGCACTGGGGTGGCCTCACCTGGAATAGTGGGGCAGTTTTGGGCACCACAATATAAGAAAGGTATTTAGTCTGTTAGAAAGAGTCCAAAGGAGGGCAGTGAAGATGGGGAAGGGCCCTGAGGGGAAGCCATATGAGGAGCAGCTGAAGGTTCAGCCTGGAGGAGACTGAGGGGAGACCTCATTGCAATCAGAACTTCCTTGGGAGGGGCAGAGGAGGGGCAGATACTGATCTCTGCTCTGTTGGGACCAGGAACAGGACCCCAAGGAATGGCCTGAAGTTGTGATAGGGGAGGGTTAGGTTGGATATTGGGAAAAGGTTCTTCCCCCGGAGGGTGGTCGGGCACTGAACAGGCTCCACAGGGCAGTGGGCACAGCACCCAGGCTGGCAGAGCTCAAGGCCAGATGACCCTTCCAACTCAGGATATTCTGTGATTCTGTGGAATGGATCCTCTCCAGCTGCAATTATCCCCCCTCATGGAGGTTCAGATCGCAACTTCACCTTCAGCCATCAGCTTATAGTTTCCACCACCCCTGATCACAGGCTGGCACCAGCACCTGAGTATTGCACCCAAAGCACCTTCTTCCTGGGCTTTTCCCTGCCTGCCAAACCTCCAGCTGTCCAGCAGCATCAACACACTGAACAGTGCCAGGCTCCAGACACCGCTGTGGCTTAGAGGGGGAAAGGCGCATGTGTGTGTGTGTGTGTGTGTGAGTGTGTGTGTGTGTGTCCCTGGGATCTGCTGGTTAAATGTTTTCCTTTCCCAGGGGATATATTTGACATCAAGATAAAGGGGCAGCATGGAAAACAAACTTACTTTCCAACTCCCCCCCTTCGGAGTTTAGTATTGTAAAACAAGCCGCGCTAGCTGAGATTCCTTTTGAAAGCTCCCGGTTATCTTAGCAGCTCTAATATAAACCACAGTCTCCTTGAAGTATCTCCCTACCACAGATCCCTTCCTGATGCAGGGTGGAGGGGCAACAAATGCCATAGTATTCACCGGGAACAATGTATTTTTTTTGAAGTCCAGGCATTTTTTGAAGCTGGCTAATGCAACACTGTATGTTTTCTTTTGGAGCTCTGCTGAACCCGCTCATTACATGTGTGCAGAAAGTGATAGCGTCCATCCCTCTGCACCTCATTAACAGTATCTCCCTTGCCTTTTGTTCTGCTCATGATGAACTAGAGTGGGAAGTAAAGGGGGTGATGGTTATGAAGTGTGGGGGTGAAGGGCACAATCAGAGCGGTTCTGCATGAGTGTTGCTTGTTTTGGTGTTCAAGCTGTTTGATGTGCCTCCTGCTGAACCATGTCCCATGCAAGCCAGCTCACGTCTGTGTGCTGCAGAGGAAACATTCCTGTCATTCTGACACCCTGCGAGGATGATGCCTGGAGTACGAGCACCTGTGTGGTGGGTAGTCATAAGACTTTCAGCTGGTACCTCTTGTGGTTGCCCAAAGGGACCCTTCCTCCTCTTGCAACCTCTGGCCTTGGGAGGGGAGAGACCCGTCCCCCTGGAGAAGCTCTAAGAGGTGTCTGGGACTGTCTGGTAGGCAGCAATCTGCACACTCGACTTCCCTAACCCACTCCACTATTTTCTCCCCTCCTTCTCAGTTTCCTCCTTTGTGGGTGTGAAAATGACTGGTGGGAAAAAAAAAGGGGGGAAAAAAAAAAGAGGAAATTGGAGGTGCCAGGCTGGAGAAGACATGGGCTCCCTCTTCTGCAGCCGATTTGCCACTACAAGCAGCAGCCAAAAGCTTTCCCCCCTCCTCCGAAATCCCCGGGCCACCTGCCAGGCTGGGGACGATATTCGGAAACCCTGCGCCGGGTCAAGCCAAAGGCACAGCCGTAAAGAAGGAGGAGGTCATGGAAACCTGTTTCCATTATGGTGCTTGTAAACAGCCTTGCAGATTATCTTCGTGATTATCGTGCCCTACCTGTGCTGTTTCCAGCTCCGAGGAGCCGAGTGCTTTTAATCCTCGACGTGGCAGAAAGTACCTGCAGGGGCAGGGGGCCAGCAGGAACCCGGCTCGGGGGTTTCAGTGTCTCTGGCAGAGGGATTTTCCCCCCATCTCAGGCAATTCCTGACTTTCTAAGAGTGCTGCATGAAGGAGGGGTGGCAGACCTGGAGATCACTCCTCGAACACCTGCGTCATTTGTTACCCTCTTGAGAGCTGCCTCTGTCTTATCCCACCTTTCACTGTAGCCTGTACTTTAAGCTGTGTCCTACAACTGAAATGCTTTTTCTCTGGAAAACTGATCTGTCAGTCTTTCAACTCCTTCAAAGAAGCAAATAAATGAGTAATGCTTTCAAAGCTACCCAAGTAACTCAGGAGCTTGTATCCCATTGTTTTTCATGCTAAGCAATTCTGATTTTTATTTTTTTTTTTTTTAAACTTGGCGCAAAATCTAATTTCCCAAAATAATTAAGGCATTTTGGAGCCACAAAGTCTAACTATAAATTGAATTTGGTTTCATAAGTCACTTGCATGCTTTGGAAATGCTAACCTTGATGTGGCAGACACAGTGGCAGCACTCATCACAGGTTGTTGCTTTCTTTACCCGGTTCAGTGGTGGGACTCGAGGGCTTGGGCAAGGAGATGGGACCAGATGACTCACTGTGGTGCCCTCCAACCTTACCCATCCTGTGATTCTCTGAAATCAAGGTGAATTTCTCCATTATTATGTGTAGCAATGGCTTGTCTTTTCCCCTTTCCTATAAGTGCCCTGAGGCACTGATAAATGGAGCTGTGCTGCCCCAGCAAAGCCCAGGGAAGGGGCAACTCCTACTGCAATGAGTGGCCAGCTGGCAGGGATGGGAGAGATGAGGATGCTGGAGATGTCACAGCCAATAAAAAAACCCAAAGAAGTTACAGCAATAAGGCAAACAGTTCCCCAGCTTCCTCTTGGTGATCATTTTCACCTTCTTCCAGAGTCACTGAGGAGCTGGAAAGTCTCAGGAAAAGAGAGAGCAGCAAGGGCTGAAGCAGATAGTGGGGAGAACTTCAAGAAGAGGACAGGGGAGAAGAAAGAGACACAATGTAGGGTAATCACCAGGGTGCTACTGCTGGTCTTTATTATGGCATTCAGTCAGCACAAACCTCTGCAAAATGAACGCAGATATACAGGGACACTGTATTCATAAAACAAAACTGAGCCCACAAAATCTTCATTATAAATTCCCTGGTTTTGTTTTATTTATTTGCTTTTGAGTGAACTAAAGTGCTGAAGTTTGTAATTTTGCTATCTGCAGATATGTAACGTTTATGAATTTCTATATTAGTATATTTCTGAAATTCTTGTCCTAATGACTCCATGTGGTTTCCATGAAAAAGTGCTTCATAGAAGTGGTCTAACTTGCCACATCCACACAACTCTATGGATAACACTGGAATTTGAAAAGCCTTGGATAACTGCACAAAGAAGAACTCAGAAAATGAAGAGCTGCTCAGCTGCTAAACCAAAATCACTGCCTTGAGCTGGCCCATCGTGCAGCACATCAGAACAAGTAGCTGATGCCTCTCGTGCTGATGTCTCTGCCACTCTGGACAACTTTTAAAATTCCCTCTCCCTTGCTTAAGGTGAAAATTAGAATCATTAAAGTTGCAAAAGACCTCCAAGGTCATCAAGTCCAACCTTTGACCAATCCCCACCTCGTCAACTAAACCAGAGCACCAAGTGCCATATCCAGTCACTACTTGAACACCTCCAGAGATGGGGATTCCACCACCACCTCCACCACTTGACAGTGATAACCATTAAGAACTTTTTCAAACCAAAGACTCATAGCCAATACCCAGAGCCATAATTTATGGTAATGCCAAAGTTTTGGCAAAGCCTTGGGAATGGTTCTAGGTTCTCAGATGGAGCCTGTTGAAGCAAGACAGACCCAAGGGCAGCAGTGAGTTGTGCTATCCTGTTCCCCTCCCAGGGAGCCATAAAATCCCACCTTTTCCCTGCAGCTACCCTCTTCCCTCTCAACTTTCACAGGCATTTTCAGGCTGAGGAAGCAGGTGACCTCTTGACAAATGGTGACTTCAGGTTTCTTGCATTACTCCCAAATAGTCAGGGAGCGAGATCAATTTTAGTACAGGCAGTGATTTTGTGGTTGCTTTTTTCTCATTCCAAAACAAAACACTTCAACTTGCATTGAATAAAGGACTCCAGGCTTGAAATAAGGATGTTCTCACTTTCCAGTCAAAAAGAAAAAACAGACACCCCCCCCACACACACCTAAATAGAAAAACAGATAAAATGAATGGTGAAAAACATTGACCAGGTAGAGAAAATAGTTGTGTCCCCTTTTTTCGAGTTGTGAGTGCTGAGCCCAGTTTGGACCACTCCTTTTGCTTTAGGAATTCACCACCTCAGTCCTTTCACCAGGAGGTGAGGAGTCAAAGCTACTCTCAATCCCTTGGCTGACCTGAGTCCTCTTTGCCTAAACAATTATGCAAGAGATCAGAGCCTGTGACTCAGATGCTCCCTCTCTTTGGTAAGTGTCCTGAGGACAGGCTGGCAATCACTTTTTCTCATTCCAAACCCTCCCTCCCCACCCCTGCTCCACAGCTTGCTAAATATTTAAGTATTCCACACAGAGCAGGATGGCTCCTGTAGGAACAGCCATGAACATCACCAACCAAAACACCCCAAATATAATGGAAAGTTAAAACCATGTCACCTCAGGAAAAACAGAGACTTGAACTTGTCTCTCCCACATCCTTGATGCTAAGAGATAAAAAGGGAGGCACAAATTTTTCCTTTGGTTTTGTCAGTGTATTTTATTTTTTATTCAAACAACTTTTCAACAAACAACATTTGTGAACAGTTTCCAGACAATAAATCCAGCATTTTTCTCAACAAAATTCCCATTTGCCACCAAGAGGAAAGAAAAATCACCCAGCTCTGTTTTACTTACGTGTACCTGAGCTACAACTTCACGTGAACTCAAATCCTAGCCTGAAAAAAGCCAGCAAGTAACCAAGATCAACACATACTTGAGGGACCTCAGCATGATGGTCTGACTGTCCCAACACACCAACCTAATTTTGAACATTTCCTGTGATGAAGGGTGAGGATCCAGGTCAGGGAGATGGTTGTGTCCCCTCCCATTTTAGCAGAGTAGTGAGCAGCACCTCCCTTGCACACCCCCATGTATTATATTCCACTTCTCCTTGTCACGCTCTGTATAATGTTGACTCTGTGCTGTGAAGGGTGTCTGGCTCTCCCCTTGACTAATCACTGGGTGCTGGAGGATCCTCTCCGGAGCTTAAGAACTTGACCTCTGATGACACAAGTCTGACAGGGATGCAGATACATGTGGCTCCCCTCACTCATCCCCACTCACCCCAGGAGTTCTCCTCCAATGCCCTGTCGGCACAGGCTTTTAGACAAAAGATACTGGTGAAATCAACAACAGCCAAAGGAATGTGGCCTTCTGGCCTAACAGCCTTTGATTGATATTCTTTATTTCAACAAAACCTTAACTTGGTTAAAAATACAGTGTACAACCTGTTTTGGCATTTCCAGACAGGACATGTCTGCAGAACTCGCAGGGTCACCAAGGCAATGTGTTTCAAAACAAATAATGGGTCTCGCTTTCAAAATCACAAGGTCACTTTATCTGTACATATTTCTTCTGTAGTCTGCCAAGCTGTCCCCCTAAAAGATTACCATGCCAATACTCTTGTTTACTATCTGCCTCCCAATATGCCCAGAGGCCTGGCAAACTAAGAGTTTGCCCTTAACACGACACATCCCCTGCCCTGCGGAGCTTCCCATCCCACCAGGCTGTTTGCAGACAGGCATTTGGGGAAAGCTGAGACCTGGGCACTGAGACAAAGGCTGAAGTTTGTTTTGGGAGCCATTCTGTGCCCCTTGTACATCCCTCTCCAAAACAAGGTGGAGCCTTTTCCAGCAGGTGACTCCCTTCATGCCTTCCTGCGTGGAGCTCTCTGCACATGCCATAGGAGCATCCTGCCCACTGTGCCCAGTCTCTCACCCCCTCCCAGAAAGGGGGAAAGGAACACCAGCCTGGAACACCAGGGAAGCAACTACGATGTCAGACAGACATCATACCCTCCACGTAGCAACACTTATGAAGGGCTCCTTCCACGCTCTTCCTGCTCTCCACAGGAAACTCTGTAGTCCCATTCCCTAAGAAAAATTGCAACTGGAAGCATTTAAAAGCTCAAGCTATGGCTGGCATCTACTCTAAGCCAGATTTTGATCATTTTAAATGAAGAAGTGACAGAATTTCCACGAGAGATAGGGAGTCAGGAGAGATTTCATGTGCAGAGACCTCTGTTCTACAACAATATTTTACTGAAATGCTAACTATAACATGGAGGTATTTTACAGCTCCACCCTTTGGAAATGATTTTCTTTGAGAAGAGGAAAAATGTTTAATGCCCTGGTTTTCTAACAGCCACTCAGTCCCCACTTGCAAACAAAATTTTTCAAAATATTTTCCTTTCCTATCACACCCTCTTTCATTTCTTTGGGTGTCAGCAACTTCTTCCCTCTGATGCAGCGGCACTGCCTTCCACCAGCATGCCTGGCTCCTGCTGCTCTCACATTAGGAAGGAATCATTTGTTGTCCTTTGCAAACCCTGCCAGGTACTCCTACATGACAAAAAGCCCCAACTGTGCCTTAGGCAGAACAGCTCCCCCCCTCTTGCACAGTTCTAGCTGGTTAATGAATAGAGCAATACCAGGATATCCCAATATTTGAAAAAGACACTTCCAAAGAAAACAGACAAGTGCAGTGAAATGCAGTTGCAAATCAGGAAGGTGGAGGAGGTCTCTCTGCAAGTTTGTCTTTAGCCCATCCTATCTAAGAGAATTTCTGAACCTCAAAAAATAGGGTGCTGATGATTTCACATACACAGAACTTAGGCCTTTATTTCTGAAAATGCTGACACTTTCTCAAAACCACACAGAATCACAAAATCATTGAGGTTGGAAAAGACCTCCAAGACCATTGAGCCCAACCTGTGACCGATCCCCACCTCTTCCCCCAGCCCAGAGCACTGAGTGCCACGTCTGACCATTCCTTGGACACCTCCAGGGATGGGGATTCCACCACTTCCCTGGGCAGCCCCTCCCAATGCCTGACCAACCTTTCAGTGAAAGAATTCTTCCTGATGTTTCATGGTTGGGTTTTTCTTGGCTGGCAGGACTTTTTGCCCACTTTGGTACCACTAACCATAACCAAGTTGTCTCTTAGCTTTCTGTTGGGCAAACTAGACTTGGTCTTCTCAAGGATAAACATTAAAACAGATACAATTAATCTAATGCTCATTAAGACACCTGAACTAAATTGCTTGCAGTGATGAGAATTTTATCGGAGGACTGTGGAGGAAACAGCAAAATTGACATGTGAGAAATATATCAAAGGAGACAAAAGCTGTAGTTCAGTAACAGCAATTTGATAGTTTCTACAATTTAACATCAATGAAGGCATGAGCAAGATGTTCACCAAGTGCAAACTGCTGCTACTGGGGCTATGGCAATCTAAATAATCTGAAAATTATCTGGCCCAAGGTAGATATAATTTTTTAGCAATTCTAACAGGGAAAAAACCCTTATTAATGAAGCCATTCCTCAAACATACTCCTAAAAAATGAAGCCTGTATTTACCTTGGACTAGCTAATCTTAACAGAAGTATCAAGGCATAAAAATGGCCTTCTGCCCCCTGTAGCCATATAAATACCCTCATATCTTAGTCTTTCCAGACAGGTAACTAATTGTTTAGCTAAATACACTGCCCTAGAACTGAAAAAACAGATTATAGGACCCCACAATCGTCATCCTGGGATGAGCACATCCAAAATCAGTGCAACCTCAGGTTATTTTGTATGTGAAATAATTTTGTATGTGAAATAAATAAAAAACACATCTAATATAAGAGAACTACAAATCACTCTACATTTCTCCTCTTAAGTGCTTGAGAAGAGGTGAGATGTATTTACTCACACCTATGTATCTGCTCTGCCTTGGCTGTGCTCAGAGAATTGTGCCAGCAGCACGACCAGGCTGCATCTCGCTGAAAGATCTCCTTTATTATCAGGGCTACTTATTGTCCAACACCATCCTCCCTCCAGAGCTGAGCAGATGAGATATGACTTCCATTATTAGAGTCTCATCTCTGATCAGATGGCATCTCACAAGCTGCCTCTTTCTGATTTCCTGTGCTGCACAAATATCGTCGCTTCCTTGGGGCTGGAGGAGATGTAGGATTGTCCACTCTGTTCAGCTGAAAGCCTCTGGACACAAACCAGCTGCGTGGAGAACCATCACTTTCACCGAGATAGATGGTCAGAAGCTGCTGGAGGCTGAAGTCCAGAACCACTTTGTTACCGGTGATTTATGTGACATCCGTAATTTCTAAAAGCCAGCTGCTTCCAAAAACAGCTACAAACAAAGAGGCCAGACTCTAATCCTGGTCATGGCAGTTTATCTCTGCAGTTACTCCCAATTTACACCAGGTAAGCAGAGATCTGAATCGAGCTCTGTCTCGTTTTGCTTTGGCCATAAATAAGCCCATTAGGGTTTGTCCCGATGATGTAATGCAAAACCCCACATGTATTTGTGTCCGTGGAGTTGCCGTGGGGGCAGACAGAGCCAGGATTAACTATTTCCCATGTGTTTCAGACAGGGCAAATTAAAGTTTTATTCCTAGCCACCATCCCAGCGTCCCAGTGTCTGTCCCAGCTCCCTGCTCCAGACAGCTGCTTAAATGTTGTTCCAAATGTGGTGTTAGGGGCAAACAACAGGGATACATCCTGACACTGAGTCTGGAAAATCCCAGGATGAGACAGCAAGGGCAATGATCATGCTCTTCAGTATGGTATACTTTTAACTATAAAGCCCTAGGATTACAGGACAGGAGGAGTTTGTCACTCTTGGCGAGGCAACCTGCAGAGGGATGGCTTTTCAGACAGAAATATCTTAAAGGCAGTTCCTATAAATCTGGACCGTCACTGCCAACACAAGGATTTGCCCTAATTAAGGCCAGTGCATGATCAAAAAATTAAACAATCATTTAAGCATCTGCAGCTAAGAATATAAATATCTAAAGACATGAGGAAACAGGCTGCAGTAGAAGGAAAACACAGGTTGCAGTAGAAGAGAATGTGGTGTTTGCTATTAGGATGTGCTGGCTGCCCTCTCTGAAAAGTCAGCCACCTTCAGTTTCTCTCTGTCTCTGTGGGAAGAGAAAGGCACACCATGCCACACTGGGTAGTATCTACATAATAACCTCTATGTAGAGGTCCTTGATTTACATCCAAACCCAAAATGCTGCTGCTTCCCATCACATTGCTTGTAAATCTCATAGCAGTGCTTACAGCACTTTTATCTTGGGCTTCTGAGTTGCAGTAAATCAGTGTGAATCTCAGCTTTCATCTTCAAAAATGTTTGTGTTCTGTCCCTCAGTTTCAAGGAAATGCTTGAAAATATATACTAAGTGATGAACTACTAGTGCAAAAGAATAAAAAGGGCGAAATAGGGACTCAAAATTAGAGTAGGGCAGGGTTTGGGAGAGGTCCTCAGACAGTGGAAGCAGTGCCCGTGTCAGTGTGTCATTCTCTCATGTGCCACCTACCCCACCAGCTGTGGCAGAGCAGCCCTTTGCCACTCCATGACAATCAGGGGAGACATCTGAGATTCAGGTGCAGGCACTGAGCGACTCAGCAGCATTTTACAGACGGCAGCCCTCACTGGGTTTGCATCAACGCTTACAGTTCTCAATGAATCAAAAAAGAAGTAGCTGTGCCAGAGAAGCCGGAACAAAACACTGCAAATTCCCTGGGCAGGACTTTTGCAATGGTTACAGAGAAGGAACAAAACAAGCCTTCCCAGCCTGGCCCCTGTGCACAGACCAGAGCAATAAAACAGGCATCCCGTTGGGATGCTTCCCATCCCAGTGTCCTGCCTGCAGGCCAGTGTCCTGTGTTCTTGTGCTACAGCTATGGCTGGTCCCCTGCCAGCTGCAGGGAGGACCCCTCTCCCTTCCAGGGTCTTCTGCTCCCAGTTCCCCAGGCTTCATGCACAGCCAGCTCCCAAGCTCTGTGCCTCTGCTCCTGCTCTTCTGTAATTTCCATTGGCTGAGGCCCCTTCTGTAGTTGGGAATTGGTCAGTAGGAGCAGCCACCTCATCCAAACCAATTGTCTCCAAGGAAATGCATCTGAGTCAAGAAAACCTGACCTTAGAAATAGGGTGAGTGTCCAGACAAATTTCTTGCTGCTTCAATGGATATTCAGAGAATATATTTACATGGAGAAGCAGAACAATTTGGAGCAGGAAGACTCTGATGGAGATTCAGCTCTGGGATGCTGGAATACTCCCACTGGACATGGGAGAAGCACGTTCACACCTTTGCTATAAATCTGGCCAAAGTGCAAATTAATCACTTTCTCCCCACACACACATTCAGAAATCATAGAATGGTTTGGGTTGGAAGGGACCTTAGACATCACCTCTTTCAAACCTCCCTGCCACAGGCAGGGACACCTTCCACTAGCCCAGCTTGCTCAGAGCCCCATCCAACCTGGTCTTGGTTACTTCAGGGATGGGGCAGCCACATCTACTCTGGGCAACCTGTGCCAGGGNAGTATTTCTCATGAGGGAGGGTGTGACTGTCCAGATTTATGAATGATGATGTCACTGTTATATTGACTCACAGGCAGTCTGCTGAAGCTGATGTCATTTGTTAAATGCCAGTCTTTTCTGCTCCTCTCCCAGCAATTAGAGCTACCCTTCCTGTGAACATCAGCTGGTCCATAACGCAATTTAAGTGGAATATTAAGGATGTAACATTTTTGGCTACTCAAATGCTTGGGTGAAACTCATGACTATTTCTTGGGAATGCAGTGTGATTTGGGAGTAGACATTCCTTGAAATACTAAGAGTGTCTCAGAAAGAACACCATTATAATTCTACAACATCAACTGATTTCAGCAATCAAAGTCAAACCCACAATTCTACAAAAGAGCTTTACACCTTGCACAATTCAATAGCCTTGCAGACTTACAGAGGATGGAATTTCATGACACTGCACTTCCAACAAAGGGTACCACCTTTCACCACATGGAGATGTGTAGTGGGACTGTTTACAGATCAAGGTGCTGCTCCACACAAGCTCCAGAGCAGAACCAGGTCCTTCAGGTAATGTTAGAACTGGTACGTTAAATTCAGAAACCTGAGATTTAAGAGTTTGAAGAATTGTTGTCCTGTTACACCACATTACATGTTTGCAATGCAAAGCTCAATTTTCTTGCTGTTTTCACTGTTATAAGAATAACCTTTACTCCAAGATCCTTTGAATACTTTAATTTGCAGTGTAAAGGCAAATCGATTACACACGTCAGTCACTACATTGAATATTTTTGTCAAATCCATCAATAAAATCTAATCCCTGACTCTGAGGTAAATCCCCTTAATGGTCATTAAAATTACCTTAATTTCAAGTGGATATTTTTTCCCCATAGTAATTGACACATAAGCTAAACCCCAAATATAAGAAAATGTTTCACCTTATTTTCTTCAGGCATTCTATATTTCTGGTGCTCAATTCAGATGCTTTAGCACAAAGAACACACATCTAAATTTAATCTGGGGATGTTTCATTTGCAGGTCAGCAGTCCTGTTGCTCCTGCCCTTCTGCCATGTAACTATAAGCCTTCTGCTGTGTGACAGGAAGGCAGCTGAGGCCAACAGTTCTGCTCAAAACAAAAAAGAAATACTTTTCAAACTCATAACAAGAACACAGGGAAATGAAAGGAACTACCTGTGAGTTACAGCCATAATTCCCTGTTCATCCCCAAGAAGGCTGGGGGTCTTTAAGCAGCTGAACTGAGAAGGCTCCAAGTGACACAAAACCCAAGTTAATGATGTATGCACATTTCCAGACATATTATCTTGCCCCCTTGGTCTCTGTATTGGGCACTGAGCTTTTCTTGAGGCTTTAAAAGCTCTGCCTGGTGCTGTTCTTACTGCCATCTCATCCCTGAAGGCCACAATCTCCCATGACAGCCAGATTTAGCAGGAATAAAAAAACTGGTGTGCAATACATGGAGGCTTCTGAACTCTGCCAGAACTTCCACAGGAGATAACCCTGCTGTATGCAGAGTTAAATGTGCACACAATCTGTATGTGCAGTTGGTCTCCCACTGGTGATCGCTTTGCTCCTGCTCCTGCATTCCCTCATAAACTGGAGAGCAGTTGCAATCACAGCTGAAGTTTACCTAAGTGAAATGTCCATGGATGTGTGAAGAATACACCAAAAATTTTATAATGGGGAGGGGGAAAGTGTTTGAAAGGTGTTTTGAATGAATCCATATGTTTTGTAGAACAACTTTTATGGATAAATCAATTTTATTCACAGTTTGACAGGAATTATTCAAATATTTATGCTGATTGCAGAACCCAAACCTGCTTAGTTTTCTCATAAGACATTGAGAACAATCAGCTTTAAAAAAAAAAAAAAAATCAGCCAAAATGTTTATTTGTGTCACTCTGTAATTTACCCTCAGTGCTGCCACTCAATGACCATTTGAGCAATATTATATTATTCCAATCAAAAAAGGTGTTCATTACTCCTTGAGTTCAAAAGGAGACCCCACCTGCCTCACATTGCTTATGATTCCCCACCTCATGCCACTGCCCTCCAAACCAGCACTCCAGAGCTGAATGGCTCTCCTGGCAGATTGCTGGGAGCCTTCCCTTCGGATCCCTGAGTGTGCAGCAGCCAACTGGCCTGCAAGGAGCAGCAGAAAAGAGTTCAGATAAAGAAAGCACCCAAAAGTTTGGATGCCTATCTGAATGCTGGCTGCTTCCATTAGTAATAATCCATTGTGCAGTGAGAGAGCTACTGCTAATGACCCCTGTTCAGGAAAGCATTTAAACAGAGGCTTAACTCTGTCCCTATTCAGGCTGGCACTTATGTCTCAGTTTAAGTGCTGTGCTGAATAGATTTTTTTTCCCCTGAATCAGGGCCAATTTCAGTTCATCATCCCTGAGGAACAGATGCATTCTTTTCCCCCATTCTAACAAATGTGGAAAAGCACATATCTAATGTTTAACGTGGAAGAGGAGACAGTCTAGCATAAAAAGACGTATCTCCTGGCTTCCTGTCAGCACACCTGTGCTATCCCAACTCTCAGTGGTACTCACTTCTGGATGGTGGAGGGCACTGAGATCATCCACCATGTGAAGTGAAAGGATGTGTCACATCTGGGTGGGTTGATGGAGAACAGCTCTTAAATCCATCTTTGCATTCCTAGGAATCAGAAATTTGAGTTTTTTGCAGAATACTGTAAGAGTCAGGGGAGAAAGAGTTACAGAATGCAAAATACTGTTAGTTGTTATTTGATGAGTCATGTCTGATTACCCCACATTGAAACAGTGGCAAGAACACGTCTCATCTCCTAAGGCTCAGCTGTGGCCTTATGAGTAGGAGATGGGAGGGGATGCAGGAACTTCACTTACTGTGGAATCACAGAATGGTTTGGGTTGGAAGGGACCTTAAAGATGTCCTCATTCCACCCCTCTGCCATGGGCAGGGACACCTCCCACTGGCCCAGGATGCTCAGAGCCCCATCCAACCTGGCCTTGGACACTCCCAGGGATGGGGCAGCCACAGCTTCTCTGCCCAACCTGTGCCAGGGCCTGCCCACCCTCATAGGGAACAATTTCTTCCCAATATCCAATCTAACTCTGGTCTCTGTCAGTCTGAAGCCATTCCCCCTTGACCTGTCTCTCCAGGCCCTTGGAAATAGTCTCTCTCCATCTTTCTTGGGGGCTCATTTACGGCTCATTTATGGTTCCACACTGAGAAAGAAGCATAATGAGGGATACTCTGAAAGGTATAAAGGGCTGTTTAGCACCAATTTCCCTCATCAGTCTTTCAGATGTCCCCCGTTAAAAATTCCAGAAGTGTTTTTTTCTTTTTTTTTCAGCCACATATTTGCAGGCAGCAACAATTTCCCAGCCATTGCTGTTCTCTGCTCGGTAACACACAGGACCTTCATTCCATGAGACACCTGTCCTGCCAGAGAAGAAGGGCTACCTGAGCACGGCTGTCCAAGTCACCTGAGCATTCAGCACTAAAATAGGCATATTTCTACAAGAGTTCAACCCAGGGAAAGAAAAGGCACACTGAGGCTTGTGACGTTGTGGAGGAACTGGTGATGCTCACACAACACACCCCGCAACTTGCACAGTCAACGGTACTGGCAAACTAAATGCTGTTTATATTCAGCACAAGCAGGGGAGGAAGGAAACAGGAAGACTAATTAAGAGTTTTCTAGGTGGTAACACAATGACTAGAATCCATGGAGCAGCCCTTGGTCCTGCTGGGAAAATGGTATCCTGATGTCTTTAGCCCCAGTAAAACTCACAAGCATCCCCGGTGCTAAAATCCTAAAACCAGGTTAAAAGAGAGTTGAATATTTTCCCTTAATTTGATTGAGCTCATTATTCACACAGAAAGGAAGAAGAAGAAGAGGAATATGAGGATGGTCCCTCTAAGGTCCCTGGAAGTGTTGTGCGAGAAAAGCTTCAGAATCCGCTGCACTGAGGCTGGAAAAGTGACATACACATTGAACTATGACAATATTCTCATTAAATTCAACATTTTTCACAAGGTCCAGCTATGTAAATACAGGGACAGCTTTTTCCCTCCACACAGGGTGCAGCTTGCAAAGCCTAAGGAATTTCTGCTTGCATTTTCTCATATATGATCTCGTAGCCTTCCTTTCTCTTTCATATTATAAACATATTATTACAAACAGGCAGTGAATAGACCTTTTTTCCCCCTTGCATTACTTTTTTTTTAAAAAAATGAATTGTTATCAGATTTAATGATATGATAAGCTTTAAAGTTCCCCTGGGAAGCTACCCCAGCCATACTGATTTACATAAGCATTTTCCTACACATAATACAGCATGCAAGCTCTCTGATCTCATTATTCATTAGAAAATTAATGATAACTCTCAAACGTGAAAGCAGAGCAGTTCTGCAGAGAGTGCTGGAAATTGGCTAGTTCTCGACGCGGTAGTCATTTTCAATTTACTGGCTTGAAAAAAAGATGCTTTTAAGCAAATAAAAGGGTGCTGACATCAAACAGATACTTGTCTTGCTGCCAGGGAACGAGATGCCTTTTAAGGCAGGAAGGTGGGACTTGAGTGATGTGAATAGGAAGAAAAGAAAACAAGCCAGTCAGAGTTAAGCAGCTCTACCCCATTCATGAAAAATGTCTAGGCTCATTTCCTCATTGCCAGAGGTCTTTTTTGCTTAAATTCTAAAGCCCGTGCTCTGTTCTTGCCAATAATAAATAGCAGCCTGTTGTTAGAAAAAGTGCAAACTATGGAGCTTTTTTAAGTGCTTTTCCCCAAGCTACACAAATTGTGACATCCCATAGACCAAGAGACAATGTTAATAAACCCCTCAAAACTTTGCTGATAACTATATCCTGGAATTGAGATTGTTGTGGAATGAACTGTGGCATATTCACTCCTGGGGAGCAAGAGCTGGTAATCAAGGATGGAGTGAATTGCCATATGACCAACCAGATTAAGATCTGATTTTTATCTTGGCTCTATTTAGATTATGGGACCAGCAATGGGAAAGGATAACTCTGCTATGCAAGTCTGCTAGTTTTGGATATGACTAACAAACAGGATGATTGTTGCTGTCGCTGTAGTAACACAACTGAGGGAGGGGGGACTCTCTCACAGTGTCTCAAAGTGGAACACCTTTGTGTTCATCTCTTCCAGCAAAATGGATGAAACCTGTGCCTGCTGCTTGTTGAAGCAGATATAATCTTTCTTTGTGAGATCTGATTGCTGCTTTTTAATGCAATTCATAGCTCAGATAGCAACAGAAATGGCTCTGGGGTGTGGTAGAAAAGGGATATTAGACATGCACTGCAACATCCTGTTTTGGAACTAGTTTAGTATGAGGCTCACAGGCCCAGCATTACAAAATTCTGCACTCAAGCTGTCACTTGCCAAATTTTTTGCACATTAGTTTTGTTCTTTTTTCTTTCCTGTGATCGGTAGCAATATAAAAGGAAACATCTGGTTCTGCAGGGTCCAAATTAGGGGATGCCACAGAAAAAGCACTCCAGAGCAGCATCGGATTTGAGATAACCAGGCAGCATGAGAATTGTGCCATTTGCAAACTCTTCCAGTAGGGAACCAGAAATCTACTGCCACGGTGGGAATTCCACCAGCACCACCATTGTATTGATGTTTCAACCACATCTTCAACCACTGTAATTTACAACAAATAGAGGATGCAAAATCATTGCACAAACTAAGAACCATCCTGTTATAGCTGCCACTAGAGTGTCAGCTGTAGTTTGAAGGGAAATACTTTCACATCTCTTCTGAGCTGAGATAAATGTCCTCCAAGAGAAGAGATGGTCCTGTCAGAGAGAGAATGCTGCTATGGAGGTCTAATCATAGAACCACAGAATGGTTTTGGTTGGAAGGGACCTGAAAGACCATCTCATTCCAACCCCCTGCCATGGGCAGGGACACCTTCCACTATCCCAGGTTGCTCAGAGCCCCATCCAACCTGGCCTGGGACACTTCCAGGGATGGGGCAGCCACAGCTTCTCTGCCCAACCTGTGCCAGGGCCTGCCCACCCTCACAGGGAAGAATTTCTTCCTAATGAGTGTATATGTTTGGGGTTAAGATTAAAATCTCTGATAGTTCTTTATTAATAATAGGAGCTATTTGGCTGAAATATCAAGACACATTTGCAGAGACAAAAAGAGATTTCCAAGCTGGAAGGAAAATCTTACTTGTTCTTACGTGATTCATCAGCTGCAAGAACCCCTCAAATCTGCACTAGGAACTATGGAACACAAAATAAAAACCTCTTCTACACAGCATAAATCTGTGCAGCCCCAAACTTGCAGCTGAGAACAACGTGATCAACACGTACAAATATGTGGAGAGGGCTGATGGTCCGGAAAAGCAAAGGAAGTGTCCCACTCAAAGGAGCAGCTGGGCCAAGGGCAGTCACTGACCTGTCTGAGCTGTTGGATACCAGAACAGAACAATGCAAAGATGCTTTACAAGCAAAGTTGTCAACCCCTCATGCTACCCATGGCATGAACCCTGAAGTGCTCACAGCTGAAATACAGCCACAAACAGACGACGTGATTTCTCTCAGGGAGCTGGAGGCAGAGTTGGAAACAGCCTGCAGGTCAACCTGCTTTAACCCAACTGCCCACTGACCTGCATAGCATTTGAATTACAGGGATTATTGCTGTCACATTAGTATCTAGGAGCCCCAGGGACAGTGATATTGTTGTGCAACGCTTTGTACAGACACACAACAGAAAGCACTACATACAGCAACTCGAAAGTCAGGACAGAGATGAGACGCGAAGTAATTTAACAAATATTTCCCCTTGAAGCTGCAGTTCAACAAATCCTTGAGGTTGTCACAGGACAACACTGAAAGCAACAGGTCCGATCTCCTGTGCCAATCCTCCCTTCTGCCAGCATGGGTCTTTGTGCAGCCAGGTGAAATGTCCTGGGGAACTGAAAAAAATACTATTTTTCTTTAATACGTTGGTTTTAAGCCAATTTTAATTCCCACTCAGACTCAAAGTCACAGAAAAAGAGGAGCCAGATGACACAGAGCAAGAGTAGGCGGTGCTGGATGGTTTTAAATGCCTGTGGAACCAAACACTGCCTGGGCAGCTATAGGTTTTATAGTGAGACCAGATAAACAATGAAGATGCCTTTAAAGGGAGCTTTATGAGTAAAGATGCTTCCAGGATTAGTGAAATTAAGGTCTTCCTTTAGAAATCTCAGGAAATGCATCTGGAAGAAGTATGAATGGGATGAGTTGTACCTTCCACGATGGCAGGAGCCACACATAATGAAACCCCCAAAGAGAGGGAAGGTTAAGAAGCAAAATTCCCTTTCAAAAGCCCAAAACACCAACCAGTTGTGCCACACGTAACATCAATAGGACATGCTTTGTCTCTCTGGGAGGGTGGGAGTCACAAGTTTTGAAGGAATGTTAAGGGTATTGAACACAACTTACCACAGAACTATGGGGTGCTGGGATGGTCTTGAAATTGTGAACAGCAAGAAAATCACACAGGCTCCAAAGAGTTTGCAAGGAAAGGTGAGCAAAAAGGACCATGGGATGATAGAAGGCCATGAAGGGGAGAGGAGGGGCATCCATTCTGCCTGTGAACTGAGTCACAAGAGTTGGAAACAGCAATCTTAGGTGACCGGATTAAGGAGGAGAACTTAGGGTGAAGTAAGTAGGGTACAGAAAAGGTGTAGGAAGCTTCAGAGACATTCACTTGTGTCCAGCACACCTAATGCTTAACTGTGAAAGACAACCTTTAAGATCTGAGATGGCCCCAGGTGGATGACCTCTAGATTCCTGCAGCTGGGGAAAGTCTCAATGGGAACTCGCTCTCAAGGCAGTGCCCAATGAAAACAGGTCACTGCAGTCTGGGGAAAATGCTAGAGGACAACTGAGGGGAGGAACAGAGGCCAAGGATGCTCTAAAACTGGAATCTTGTTTTTCCTAGGAGTTACAAAATGCTCCAAAGCTCTAATCAAGTCCCAGACATGTGGGTTTCTTACAATGGGCTTTCATCTGTTCCTTGTAGGTGGTGTCTGGCAGTTAAAACAGGAGGATCTATTAAAGCCAAAGTATTTCTAATTATTATGGCTTGTGTAATAAGCATGGACAAATCCTTAGGTGACCACAGCCCAAGGCAAGATGGAAAGCTGAAGGCAGTGGGGTAGATTCATCACCAAACTACAGCCACCAATTTGAGGGCTAATATTGCCTCATACTAGTTCTTGTGGAGACATTTTCTTGTGGAAGTGTGTAAGGTCTTTGGCAATAAGCAAGTCCTGGAGAGACTGACACGGGACAAGTGCACAGTGATACTTCCAGTTCAGCCCCCAAGTCTGGAGCCTGGATAGCAGAGCACTGCTGTGGGCTACATTTTTAAGATGGGCGCCTAAATCCACAATTCTGCTCCTAAAAGCAGGTACTTAAGAATCTAAAAATAGGTCTGCATAATTATCCTTTGGAAAGCAGTTTTTAAACTGTGCAGCTGACACTTGGGAATTCCAAGTGGCTGATCAAACTGAATAGAAAACTGTAGCTATAAAGTGAATGAGCCACCAGACTAGATTGAAAAGACCAGCTTATTATGACGAGAAAAGCCAGTAGCACTTTTCCCATGATCACCAGCACTCTCATTTCCACAGTTCAAAGTCCAGTGAAGACGAGAATTTAGTCCAGTACCCCACATCTGGATATTGCCCTATTCTGTATTATTCTTTTTGCTTTTATCAGGCTTGAATTTTATTTCAGTGGGACGTTCTCTTTAATTTATAAAGTTTGTAAGGCAGCCTGTGTATCCAGGAAGCTATTAACCACAAACCTCTGAATCCGGGGGAAGAGAGGGGAGGGCAAAATTACTGGAAATTGAGATTTAGAAAAAAAAATAGTATGGGTATTAGTTGAAGAAAGCAGAAGGTATTGCTATATGAATCACACTGAACAGAATAAAACTCTCAGGGTGTGGAAATCTGTATTCATGAGTTCCTCACAAAATCTCTCTCTCTTTCAGGGAGATGATATTCCCATGAGATGCACCTGGTACCTGCAAGGTAAGTGACACACAAACAGCAGAAGCTGACCTGTAGCTTTAGAACTTCAGAGTTGCTTTAAAAATAGTAACAATAACATCAGTTTTAGCATTGCTGTTGCTGATGTGATCACTGCTTTAAGAAGAGTATTGATGTGGAGCCACCACATGTACATGATGTAGCCAAAAGCTGGACAGCAGCAATGCACAACACCTGCTATGGCAGGTCCAGGATTGACCTCTCAACAACTTTTTACGCCCTTGGACCAACAAGGTGAGATGACACAAACTTATCTTGGTGTCCTGTGGAGGTGACAACTGTGACCTGGTGTTACAAGGTCCTAAATTAGATTCATTCTTGTCTCAAACTGCATCCAGAAATGTATCATTTCAGATGAGCTGAATGATGGAGATAATTTTCCCTTTCAGAACAAGGACATCTAAGAGAGATAAGAACACTAAACCTGGTAGTCCATATTTCTGTCTGTTGGCTGGTGTCCCTGCCCATGGCAGAGGGGTTGGAATTGGATGATCTTTAAGGCCCTTTCCAACCCAAGCCATTCTGTGATCCCATGGTTCTGTGGCTCCAAGGGAAGCTACATAGCAAGCTCAGATGGAGATGCTCAGAGAAGGCAAGACAGCTGTCATTCCTGCTGTTGCCTTTAGGCAGCCATATCCTTAGCTTGTAGTCTCACCTGAACGTTTTGTGTTATGTGAGCCTAATCCTGACTTGGATTTCCAGAACAATATGAAATTGTATAAGACTTTTTCTGCAAATCATATAAACTTCTCCTTCTTTGGCTCCTGGAAGGGGTTTCCATTACATGCTGTGACTCTGCTGGTACCAGGAAGCTTGGGATAGAGATATTCCAGAGAGGCAAAAAATGTCTGATATGATGGCCCTAGTCTGCTGCAGATCCCAGAATAATAAGAGTGTCAACTAGATCTGAAGATCATCCTTTGAAATAGAGAAGACCAAGCAAATTTACAGTCCTCTCCACTGGATCTGTGCAGGAGATGATCTGTAAAAGATACCTCACAGTTTTCCTCTTCTCTCTCTTCAACCTAAGAACCAGCCAATGTTTTTATTCCACTAGACCTGCTAATATTAACTCATATAATTCTAAATGTACATGTGATATATTTAGATCCGTATTCTATTACTTTTACCAGATACTTTTCACATTTCACTGTGAAAGCCTATGCTGCGCAGCAGGATGAGGTTTACCATGACTGGTTGTTTCATGTGACCATCAAACAATGTGTGTGGACACAAGCACACAGCAATGGCAGAATAGTAAGTACAGTTCAAAGTGATGGATCTCAAAAAAGGAGTGCTGGAGTGTTTTAATAAGACCAAACTCCTCCTATATTGGAACAAATGTTATTTTTTCCCTGCAAAAGGTTTTTTTATTTTTGTAATGTAAATGCTCACTTTTGATTCCTCAGAGTTTGAATAACTCCAAAATATATTTTTATTATTAGTCCCTTTCAAAATATTTCCTTTTTTTTTGTTTTTAATAATAGAGAGATCCATCAAATACTCAGTGCAAACTTGGTGTGTGCTGGATGATGGAGGTTCTGGAGTCTGACCAGCAGTTTTCCTAAGACAATATGGAAAACCAGAACCATGCAGCTCTTCCTCTTTCCTCATTGTGAGCTGCCCTTCACTGACTTTAAGGACTAATTCTATCAGGAGAAGCTCAGCAAAGATGCTGAGAGGTCAGAAAATTTGGAAAACCCTCAGAGTTGGCAGTCAGTGCAAATCTGTGTCCGCTCTGTGCCTGTGGGATTTCATTGCATCTGCCTCCCAAATACTCCCATGGAAAAGGCCACTCACTGGGGTAGAACTGACCTCTTTGCAAAGGGTCCATGTGACATCTGTGCAAACCTCTGTTGGACCACACCTTTTGGAACCTTAGAAGAGCTGCTAAAACTGAGAAGGAGCTACCCTTTTTCTAGAGTAAGTCCTATGAGGAGCAGCTGAGGGAGCTCGGGGGGCTCAGCCTGGAGAAAAGGAGGCACAGGGGGGACCTTCTCACACTCTACAACTCCCTGACAGGAGGCTGTGGCCAGGTGGGGGTCAGTCTCTGCTCCCAGGTAACAAGGGACAGGACAAGAGGAATTGGCCTCAAGCTGTGCCAGGGGAAGTTCAGGTTGGACATCAGGAAGAATTTCTTCACTGAAAGGTTGGTCAGGCATTGGAAGGACCTGCCCAGGGAGGTGGTGGTGTCCCCATCCCTGGAGGTGTCCAAGGAATGACCAGATGTGGCACTCAGTGCCCTGGGCTGGGGGGACAAGGTGGGGATCAGTCACAGGTACGACTCAATGATCTTGGAGTCCTTTTCCAACCTCAGTGAGTCTGTGATTCTATTTTATGGTACCTGGCCTGACATCTGTGCTATCTTGTTCCAGTGGGATAAATATGCATAGCCCTGTATCCCTTTCCAAAACTCCTGTGCCGGTATGAAGAGTCCTGGACCACCATTCCCACCCAGGCACTTTGACACAAACAGCTGAGAAGCCAAAGCAGTAAATCTTGTCACGAGGAACAGCGGTGACTGCATTCCATTTCTTTTTACTTTTCTACATCTAATAATTATGCCCTTTGGATGAAAACTCTTACCAACCCCGTGGGAAACACACACCGTGCGATTTGCGTAGTGCTCTTGTAAACCCACGTTTGTGCTCAGTTTGGCAGGGATGAGTTTATTGGTATCAGATGCAGCACCAATAAAACCCAGACATTTTTAGATAATGTCACTGGTGGATATCACACGGTTAACACTAAGTGTGTTCCTAAACACCAGGGGGACAACTTCTTGCAACAAGTTGTAATTAGTAGGGGTTAGACCATGCTTTAATTTGTTGCTTAGTACTCCCAGGAAATTGGTTCCGTGGGACATGTGAGAGAGGAGAGGAAGAAACTGGAAAATATGTTTCCCAAACTTTTATTCCTGTGAGTTGCCCACTGGAGCCAATAAAAACACCCACATCAGGAGCAGACTTGTGAAATAGGTTTCTTCCTTTTGATTAAACTGCACAGAGAGGAATGTAAGCCACAGGATGATAATATTGATACCCCAAAGCCAGGCACTTCCTCCCAATACTTCACATCTTGGCTGGGTATTTTTGCAAAATTTCTTATCTCCACAGCAAGCAGTGGGATCTGGGAACAAAGACAGCCGGGGAAGGTGGTGGTACTGCTGTTTCCCACCCTGCAAGCCCAGCTGATGGCTCGCAGCGCGGTGCTGAACGGTGCGTCGCCTCCTAACAAGAACAGCAAGCCTGAGAGTGTTTGCCTCCACTGCAATTCAATCAGGGTGCCTTGCAGCTCGAATTGCTACTATTTTGTGGGTCACTACCTCCTCCAATATTCTGTGCCCTCTCTTGTTTTCTTTTCATTTGCTATGCAGGCTCGCAGACCTTCCTGCTAGGTTTCACTTGGGAGGCCCAGAAGCCCTGTTCTGCAAATCCTAACAGGACCCTGATGGATGTTAATGTCTCTGCCTTTCATATCATTTTACCAGTGAAACCTTTGATCTATCAGCAGTCTTTATATCAACACAATCATCACATAAAACAGAGAATATGACAAAAATATCTGCCATGCTGACGCAGAGTATTTCCCCCCACCCTTCGTAAAAATGGAGCACTGGGGAGTTTATTTTAACCTCCAGCAGCCAGATGTGCCATGAGGGTAGAACTAGGAGCAAAAAACTTTTTTTAATTTTAATTATTTTTTTTTTCTGAAAAGCAGTCTGGTAAAGGAAGTTGTAAAGCAACAAGTACTGTACATTATGATTCAGAGCAGCAAGGGACAGCTGGAGAGACTTGATTGGCTCCAGCCCAATGAAACAGAGGCTTCTTGTGACCAGCTGCTGTGCTGCAGCATGAATGACAAGGGTAATAATTGATTACTAACTGGCAGCTCAAAAGGAAGAAAGAATTAACAAGAGTGATGAGGTGCTTTACAGCTTGGTAACTGTAAAATCAGTAGAACAATTAGGGGAAAAAGAAAAGGGGTTTCACTTCTTACCTTAGCGTTACAAGGACAGTGCTAGTTAGTGTAAATTGCATGACAAGCAAGCCAGAGGGGCAGGTCAGTGGGTAATATGGGGGCTTTGCACACCCACAGGTCCCACAGGATCATTCAGCAGATTTGCCAGGGAGCAGCTCAAACTTCATCAAAAGCACCCAGCCATGCCAATGACATCGCTGGGCCAGGCAAGGTCTCTGAGCCACCAGTCATAATATCATAGTGGGGCTGAAACCTCCAGCAAATGGTGCATTATGGCAAACCAACCCTTTGCCTGTCAGAATAAACACATGCCTTTTTCTTTTCCTTCTTGTTGTTTTTTTTCCCCTTTTCCCCTCTTTCTTTCAAATGGCTTTTGTTTACCAATAAATGCACTGGATGCATTGTTGCTACACCTTTCTTCAAGGGGCTCCTACTGATCTCATGCTCTGGGCCCTCTAAAATGTTCTGGCCACCGAGAGCCAGGCTCTGCCCCTTTTTTATGCAGAGTAGCACCTCACTTTGGGCCAGATCACTGCCAGCATGCCAATGCAAGGAGTGAGGGGCCATAACGTGTCCCGTGTCTTGCTTCTCACACACAGGGGAATAATAGCCTGTGCGGACTCTGCCCTTTCCTTAGCCCAAGTGGGAAGAAGGGAGAACTTGATGGATCCTTCATTTCCTTTCCCAAGGCATCTGGCAGCAAGAAGCATGTGCTGTGCCAGCTAGAGCCCCGTCACGGTTTGCTCCCTTCCCAGAGCAGCAAGGAGACAGGTCTGTCCCAGCGGGAGCTCAGCAGTGGGTGGCTCCTTTTCTGGTCCAGCTCCCTGTGAGCAGAGCTGATAAAATCAATGGGACTAATCATGGGGAAAGGTATCACTCAGCATGAGCAAAGCTGGCAGCCTCTGGTCTGACATATGGAAAATGCTCCTCTAGCTGGTTGAAGCCTCTTCAGTCCAGCCCACCCTCACCCCTCCTCCTGCTCCTGAACCTGCCATCCTTGTGCCTATGAAGTAGCTCCTTACCTCTGGCAAGGTCTGACACCTTCCAACTTCTGGTTAGCAAGACTTGTCTCTCCTACCTTTAGCCATTTAAAAGCTCAGCAACCCATCCAAATTGGGGGCTTAGCCACCTTCTACAACCACTACAATGAAAGCTCTCCCCCCAGAGCTGAATTCTTACTACCTACCTCAAATGACTATTCAAGGATGGTGCCCCATGCACTTGTCACACTGAGATATGAACCTGCCTCAACAACTAGCTAAGAGCTGACTGAATTTTTTTGAGGATAAAGACAGAGGACAGGCATTGCCATGTCCTGTTTGGGGTCTGACTCTGACCTTTGAAACCGGTAAAGTCAACGAGCAGTGCATGAGGGCGATTGGGATTGGTCCCTCTCTGCAATTAGGGGCACAACACCCTGGGCAGGGATGACAGAGGGCTCAGGTTGCTGGCATGGCATTCCATCACCAAGGAAAGCTGCCACAACAGAGGGGAGCTGAGCTGCTCCAGGACGGGGGTGACTGGGGCTGTCCTTGTTCCCACTGAGTGGAACACTAATGGAACATGTTTCAGACAGGAGGTCACAGTGGAGCTCAAGACGTCAAAATGCAAGTGGTACAAAGGGCGTGTCTTCATCAGCTCACCCTTGAAGACTCCCCTAAGGACTGGAGAGGGAACTTTACTAGAAAGTCTACCAAAAATTCGAGGCCTGGGGGTGGGTTGGCAGGTCTGGTTTTATTGTTATTATATACACAGTGCAAAAATGTGCTTGACTAATCTAAACCTTGTGCTGCTTTCTTACACTGCAAGAGCAATTACAGTTGAGAGAAAAACCCACACATCACCCAATATAGAAACACGTTTTTTTCATGTTTGACATTTTTACATTTTTACTGACAGGGCAAAGCCTATGATTTAATTGGTCTCCATTTCCCATAACTGCTGAGAAAGGACTGGCCCCTCCTCCACATTTCTCAAAGGACTTACGATTGGAAAGAAGGCCACAGAAAGCCCAAAGGAGTTGGCTCCATCTATCATGAAACACCGTTGAACCAGGGAATAAAAAAATAAGAAGAAAATAAATATTTTCTACCAAGATTTTTGGTGTGATTGCGAACTTCTGTGGCAGAAATGGGATGATTTTTAAGAAACAAGGTATTTTTGCCACTTATGAAGAAAAAAAATAAGCTATTCTGCTTTTCTTTTACTGGAGCACATTCCTTCCTTGTCTTTTTTTTTTTTACTCTTATTGCTCTTTGTAGTAGGAACTCCACAACCTGCTGAGAAAAGAGGAAAGGGAAAGGGAAAGGGAAAGGGAAAGGGAAAGAAAGGGAAAGGGAAAAGGAAAGGGAAAGGGAAAGGGAAAGGGAAAGGGAAAGGGAAAGGGAAAGGAAAAAGAAAAGAAGGGAAGGGAAAGGAAAAAGAAAAGAAGGGAAGGGAAGGGAAAGGAAGGGAAAGGAAGGGAAAGGAAGGACCCAGGATATCCAGCTCTGCTCTTGTCAAAGGGGATGGTCCCTCTTCTGAGTGTCAAACAAATTGACTTCAGTCTGTACAAAACAAGACACAAAGTACCAGAATCCTGGCCCAAGAAAAGTGAAGCAGCAGCTGTTTCCTCCAGAGAAGGTGAAAACACACAGCTGCAAGGAAGAAAGAAGAAATAATCAGGTGGTCACAGAAGAGACAATAGAAACTGGAAGCTGAGCACAAATTATGTCATCACCGCTGATCAAGTTTTTCAGAGCCTGGGAAGAATTAAATATTAGAAACATTAAAAATAGAAGCCAATGACCTTCTCAAATCTGTAAGAGCACAGTTAACTTCTTTCAGCCCTCCTCCATGCATGCTGGCCCTGTCCTCTCGTGCTGGGAACAGGAGGGTGCCACAGGTGACCAGAAGAGACCTCACCCTCTTGAATTATGGCATAAAAGTGCTCTGAGCAGCTGGGGGCAGCCAACAGTAAGATACACACTTGCTCTGCAGACAGAAAGGTGAGTTGTTGTAGGTGCTGTTAGCAGATAAACCCTTGCTTTCAGTGATGCATCACCTTGCCACATATACTAAAAGTTGTAGTGTTAGCTGTGCAAGACTTTTGTCTACAGTGGAAAGGAATGTCCTGAGGTTAAACTGTTGGTTTGTTTTTTTCCTAGACATTCGCAAAAACAGATTGGCTGATTATAAAAACAAAGAGGTGGAAAGCCAGATTGTCTTGACCATGCCTTGAAAAAAAGTATCTATGTGGTGATTTTTGACCTGACATTTTTAAAAACTCCAAATACAAATCCTCACATCCTGGAACCTGTCTGTGGATGCCCAAACCCAAGGTGGGATGATCTAGTCCAACTCCTGGTGCTGCACAGGACACCAGAGGAATCCCACCATGTGCGGGAGAACAGTGTCCAAACACTTCTTAGCCATATCAGAAAGAAGTAAAGCTTGGGGTTTTCTCTGTCATCACTGTGTGTTTATAGCTCAGAGGTCTCAGGTTTTGCTACAAAGCCAAAAAAAAAAAAAGAGTCTGGCAATCTTCAGTGTTAAAGATTCAGAAGGACAGAGCAAGGAAAGGAACTACCTACCTACAAGTGAACTCCCCTACCTGACACAGCTCTGCTCATGCAAGTGGGTCTGGCTCATCTGGCTTGTTCACACAGCTCCAGTGGGACTCACTTAGTGAAAAGGACAGTACAGGAAAGGATGTGTAAGCTCTGTTAGAAACACAAATTCCTGTGTAAAGTGTCTATGGAATCTTTCAGTAGCTTTCCAGCAAGTTGTCCTGGTCACTGCAGGTTTCTGAAAACATGCTAACAACAGGGCAATAGCTTAGCAGTGAGATGACTAATAAACTATTAATTATTATCATCATCATCACATTATTATTGCACCAGATTTACCAAGAGGGAAGGAAGGGTAATTCCTCTTTGTAAATTATCAACCGCTGCTGAAAGTGCAACACTGTCTCATGGAAATTTCCAGACGTTTTTCTCTGCTTTGCTTACCACATCCTAAATGCATTACAATCCACTATGCACCCCCACAATTTCAAGCTTATTTTATGGCTTCTGCTATTCTACAGAATATTCTACAGAATTCTGGAGTGAGGCCAGAGGACACCACCAAGATGATCAGAGGGATGGAGCAACTCTCCTAAGAGGAAAGGCTGGGAGAGTTGGGATTGTTCAGCCTGGAGAAGAGAAGGCTTTGGGGTGACCTCATTGTGGCCTTGCAGTGCCTGAAGGGAGCCCACAAGGAATGATGGAGAGAGACTATTTCCAAGGGCCTGGAGTGACAGGGCAAGGGGGAATGGCTTCACACTGACAGAGAGCAGGGTTAGATTGGATATTGGGAAGAAATTCTTCCCTGTGAGGGTGGGGAGGCCCTGGCACAGGTTGGGCAGAGAAGCTGTGGCTGCCCCATCTCTGGAAGTGTCCAAGGCTAGGTCGGATGGGGCTCTGAGGTGTGTGTCCCTGCCCATGGCAGGGGGTTGGAACAAGATGATCTTTCAGGTTCCTTCCAACCCAGGCCCTTCTATGATCCTTTGATGATTCTATGAATAAATCAAGGTTCATATGGATTTTGACATTAGTATTCATTCAGCCCATTTAAGAAAGAGGAGAATATGGAGGCATCATTAGATGCTAGGAATAAGGTCACAAAGAAATAAACTCACAATGTAGTGGAAATGTGCCTTGTGTGACTGTAATCAAGTTAAAATTACCTGTGATTCAAATTGAAAGTAAAAGGAACTTATGCTCTCATTGCTTGCAAATAAAGGGGGGTGGGGGGGCAGTATGATTAAGCAAAGCTGAAAGTATTGCAAAATAAACACCTATTCTCTGGTTACACATTCTCATTTCTTCACCTACGCAAGTGCAGGGTTCCCCCCCTGCTGCGGTCAAGCTTTCAGAAGAAAAAAACCTCATTGTTTCTAAACCAATTTCATTACAGTAGGAGTTAGCAGCACCTAGGGCAAGACCCTGAGAAAATAGTTCTGAGAAGAGCATTGGTCTTCTGGTAAAGCATTGGACAGACATTTCTGTAATGGGTGCAGCTCCTGGGTCCTGGAGGGTTCCTGTGTCTACTCGAGTCATTCTGTGCTTCAGTTCCCCAGAGCATCAGATTTACCCCTTGTGTGCAGAGTAAATTCATGACAAAAGTACCAGACTCTGCCTTCTGATGCTGGACCCCACACAGCAAAGGCTGGAGTTTCTCAAATTAGGAACAAAAGCACCTGGGGAAAAAAAGGTTCAAGAATTAGGGCACACAGGGGGATTAGGGGTCCGTCTTTGTCTTTAGTCTTGTGCATTTTTTCATTAAATGACCACTGTAAAACACAGAAACCGTTCTGGGAACTAAGATCTGCACAACAACCTTTGGACTAAGGCAGCTTGTGACAGTCTAACAGGTAGAGTTTTAGGTCAAATTAAGGAGACCTTTTAAAGTAGATGCTGACCCTGATATTTCTTTGTAAGAGGCTTTCTAGATGGGCTGTGTATGGTAATTTCCCGCTGCCTGTCTTTCTGAGCCTGCAGCTCTTCCAATCCTCCTGCAGAGCTTCCCAGCAAACATTTGTGCTTCTGTCTCATTCAGTCCAGGAAGGCAGATTGAGAATGGCCTGGATTGGAAGGGACCTTAAAGATCATCTCATTCCAACCCCTGGGACATGGGCAGGGACACCTTCCACTAGCCCAGGTTGCTCAGAGCCCCATCCAACCTGGCCTTGGACACTCCCAGGGATGGGGCAGCCACAGCTTCTCTGCCCAACCTGTGCCAGGGCCTCTCCACTCTCACAGGGAAGAATTTCTCCCTAATATCCAATCTAACCCTGCTCCCTGTCAGTGTGAAGCCATTCCCCCTTGTCCTGTCACTCCAGGCCCTTGGAAATAGTCTCTCTCCATCATTCCCTGTGGGCTCCCTTCAGGCACTGCAAGGCCACAGTGAGGTCACCCCAAAGCCTTCTCTTCTCCAGGCTGAACAATCCCAACTCTCCCAGCCTTTCCTCCCAGCAGAGCTGCTCCATCCCTCTGATCATTCTGGTGATCTCCTCTGCATTTGCTCCAACAGGTCCATGTTCTTGCTGTGCTGATTCCCAAGAGGAGTGCCAGGGATGGATCCACAGAACACCAGGGCACTGTGAGTCTGGGAGTAAACCAAACAGGAAGGATATGATCTTGCAGGATGTGCTTTTCATATTACCTGGAGTTTTAAAGACTAGAACATAGGAAAGGCAGGTCTTTCACCCCAACATGCTTCCAAGTCTGGGGACTTCTCCCTGTCTCAGAAGAGCAGTGTGAGCACAGAAGGGTTTCAGTGCACTCAGAAAAGTGCCACTGATGAGAGATGCAATGAGCGAGCACAGAGCAAAGCTCTCTCAGTTCATTAAAATGTAAGGCTTAGAGCCTGGAAGAGGGGAGGTTTGAACCAAACCTATGGAAAACTCCTGTGGAATTTAATAGAAAAAAAAAGTAATACAGATTTTGAAAGCTTATTGGGAATATACGTCCCCCTGAAAAGGTTTTGGGGGTTTTGCACTCCCTTCCTTGAAATCTGTCCTCACATATTTCTGTGGATCCTCCTGGATTCATACCTATTACATTTCACCAGACTTTTCCATGCAGACATGCAAACTGAAACCACAGAAAATATTTTCATGCACCCTCCACCCTCCAGAGCAAACCCACCACGTTCTCCCCGGCTCCAGAGAGGTGTGACGTGGCAGCTTCCTCAGAGGTGCCAGCCAGGCAGAGAGGCAGCACAACCTGGGTGGAGGGAAATAAAGGCAGCTTTTAGGGGAAAATCCTGTGATCCCTGCCTGTCCACTTCTTTCTTTGGCAGCCAAGCTGCACAGCACTGCATCCACAGACTCACAAATCTGAGGGAGTTTGTAATCCAGTCTTAGTAAAGACAATTCTAAATATGAGGTGCCAATCCTAAATACGAGGTGTCCACAAGCTACAAGATCCAGCTCTGGTGAAAGTGAGTGCATCTCCTATTGGGCCCAGAGGGAACTGCTCCCAATTACATTAATACTGAATACGGCCCCTTCAGTGACTTATTTTTAATTGTTGGACATTGTTAAAAAAGAAAAAAAAAGAAAAAAAAAGAAAAGAAAGAAACTGGGAAAATGTGCATTCTATCAAGTGTTGTGAAACTGTGTGGGCTGGAGAAGGCTCAGTTTTTAATAAAGGAAACATTCATTGCATCCCATTTCAAGGACTTCCATTAGATAGAAAGGAGGCAGAAAGAAGGAAGCTGAAGCCTTGCTCTTGCTAGTTCTCCCTTTGCTACCAAACAGCAACACTTTAAATGAAAAAGGGGAAAAAAAGAAAAAAAAAAAAACGGAGGGGGGAGTAGGAAACTGTGTAACTGTGGAGGCCAGAGAGGTTTCCTCACCTTTGCCAGGGTCGGAGCCTGGCATCACATTGAGTGTGAGAGTGTTGGGGGCTAAACTGGCTCTGTGGGGATCCTGGCTGTATCCCACTCACAGGAAAAGGTGACAGACTAGCCTTTTTCCAGCTACTCTCAGGTTAATTTTTGAAAGGTTCCTACGGAATGTTAAAAAAAAA
>VXBX01004051.1:236731-261522 GCA_013400415.1 Scytalopus superciliaris
CTCAAAACCAGTGGTGCAGAGAAGAGCTCAGCTTCCCCCCACTCGCTTGCATGCAACTCCACGCCCCGGCCACCCCACTGATGTCATAAATGCTAAATTCTTTCATCCTCATTTGAAACAAGACCTCCATTATAAGCCCCATTTTGACTCCCTCTCTAGAGGAAAAATAATCAGCCTGAACTTTCACAGGCATGATATTAACTCAGGGTAGAATGTCCCTTTAGGAAACTTGAGGCTGACTGAACGAAGTTTTCAAGAAGTTTTGGGTGAGGGAAGCAGGGGGTGGCTGGGGTGATGAGGAAATACACCAAATTGAGCTGGTGGTATAATTTCCTAGCTTACTGTTTAGGAAAACCCTTTTAGTCAGGAATAACCATGGGGACCAGGCAAATTTTCTTTTCCACACAGTATCATGAAATGCACACACTGACCAAGCAACCCTGGCAACACCAGGTGCAAAGTGGCTCTGGAGAAGCTCGGACAGCCCGCAAGAACTTTGAGACTTTAACACTGTTTTGACTGCCCAGTTCAGGTGGTGAGGGACTTCTGGAGGTCCCAAGTACAACGTCTTGCTCACAGAAGGGCTAATTCCAAAGCTAGATGAGATCCCACAGGGCCTTTTCCAGTCAAGCTTGGATTATTCCCAAGGATGGAAATCCTTCATATTCCCTAGACTCTTGCTCCTGTGCTGCACCACTCTCACAGAGAAGAATTTTTCCTAATTAAAACTCAGAATTTTTCTTGCAGCAACATGTACCCCTTGCCTCTGGTCCCTTCTCTGTGCACTTCTGAGGAGAGTCTAGTTCTGCCTTTTCCCACAACTCTCCTTTAGGCACTAGAAGTCTGCACATAGACCCCACCTGAGACTTGTCCAGGCTGAATAAACCCAGTGCCCTCAGCCTCTATTCATATAGAATCAGAGAATCACAGGATGGGTCAGGTTGGAAGGGGCTCATCTGGTCTGACCTCCCTGCTCAGGCAGGGTCATCCCAGAGCACACCGCATGGGGTTGCTGGGAAGCAGCTCTGAAGGGAACGACCTGGGGGTCCTGGTGGACAACAAGCTGTGCCTGAGCCAGCAGCGTGTCCTGGGGGCCAGGAAGGCCAATGGTACCCTGGGGTGCACTGCAAAGAGCATTGCCAGCAGCTGAGGGGGTGATCCTGCCCCTCTGCTCAGCCCTGTGAGGCCCATCTGGAGTGCTGTGTCCAGCTCTGGCTCCTCAGGACAAGAGACATGGAGCTCCTGGAGCGGGTCCAGCAGAGGCTGCGGAGATGCTGAAGGGACTGGAGCATCTCTGTCAGGAGGGAAGGCTGAGGGAGCTGGGGCTGTTCAGCCTCCAGAAGAGACACTGAGAGGGGACCTCCCCATGTGTGTCAGTGTGTGCAGGGAGGGGGCAGAGCACGGACCAGGCTCTGCTCGGGGGTGCCCAGCAAAGGGACAAGAGGAACGGGCAGGAACGTCCAGGGAATTCCACCTGGACATGAGGAAGAACTTCTTTGCTGTGCAGTGACTGAGCACTGAACAGATTGCCCAGAGAGGGTGTGGAATCTCCCTCACTGGGGATATTCCAGAGCTGTCTGGACACAAACCTGTGCCATGTGCTCTGGGATGTCCCTGATGGAGCAGGGAGGTGGGACCAGTTGCCCCACTGTGGTCTCTTCCAACATCACACATTCTGTGATCCTTGTTTCCTTTCCAGGCCTCTCCACAGCCCTCCAGTTTTACAGCTGCAGAGACAGACAATGGAGTTTTGAGCATGTGTAGTATCTGAAGAGCTCTCTCCAGGATTTTTCCAGGTGGTAGACACAGCTTTCCAGCTTGGTCAAGTCCATCATGTTCCACTGAAGACTTCAGGTTTCCCTCTGCATCTGCTGTGGACAACCAGCACAGCACAACGGAGTCAGGCAGCTGCACAGCTCTGAACACTGGCTGTTCCGCACCAGACTGACTTTTGAAGGCAAAGTTATGCCTGAGCCCAGTGATTTATTTACATGAGATGGCTCTTACTGCAGCCTGGAGAGAGCCCTGGGACTAAAGGTGGCCAGGTTGTTTAGTTCCTCCTCACAGTAGCAGGAGGAAAGGGAAAAGAGGCATGATCAAGATGTCCATGGATGACAGTCAAGCCTTCCTGATAGAACTGCATTCTGGAGTCATTCATAGCTGAAATAATAGCTAACTCCAGGGGACCTGCCTGGTCCTGGATCTTAGAACATAAAGAATTTAATGTCTTTTTTTATAGCCCTATTTTTCCTGTATAGTACAGGCTTTAGGCTCTGACTGTAGATGAGGACTCAGGCTTTGGTATCTTCTCGAATCCTCTCCTTCCCTTAAATAATTCCAGCAAATGGCATTAACACAAGTTTTTGCAAGGAAATCGAAACCTAAGTATGTCCGGTATGTGGCAGAGATAATCAGAGCAATACTGAAGCAGCATATGACAAATTTTGTCTTTCATGCATCTTTACCTACCTCTCCAACACTTTTGCTGCCTAGTCTGTCCTCCACAGGACTTCTGCCTAAGTTCTCTGTAGTTCACAGTGCCATCTTTGAGAAAAAAACCTAAACAACAAACCAGCAACAAACTTGTCAGGGGAATATTTTTCCATTTTCTCCCAAAATAAGATACCCACCCACCCTCAAAGCTACAGCAGCCAAATTCTGGCAGAAACAGCAAGAAACAGTCTAAGCCCAGCAGCAAACTGAAGACCTGGGGCAAATGATGAGAGAAGTTAGAGCTCCCTGCTACTGAAAACAGAATTCCCAGATCACCACTAGAGCATATATCATTTTCTGCCATCTGTGGAATACCCACTGACATGAGGCTTCTGAAACCATGATTTTATTCTGGTAGAAAATCTATTCTGCTCTTACTTTCTGACTTAGACAACAGTTGTAAAGATTTTTCTTCTTCTGAGGCTTATCCAGTTGAGGAGCCCTGGTAAGTAAAGAAACTTGGCATTCCAGGGAATAAGACCTCTAAAAGCTCTGTAGTCTTTGCAAGATTTTTAAAAACTCTTTTTAAACCATTTTTTTTTAATAAACAGAAACCTTACTGACATGACCTTAAAGACTCACTAGTACTCATACAGAGCAAATCCATACATTAGCTGCATGCCTTCAACCTCCATGAGTAATGAGGCATCTCCAGCCCCACAATAAGGTTTTGATGCCAGACACCACTGTCATGTATTTTCTCCCTCTCATATATATGCATCTGTGTGTGAGAAAACCCCACCTTCAAATATGGTATGTCTTTTTAGTGACATTTTCACATGAGAGAGGGAGGCTGAGGTAATCTTATTATCACCAAAACATTGTAAAAACAGCAGAGCATTGGAGAACTTTAATCCTTTTCTAAATTATGGACTGAGAACATTACAATCGTGCTGTGCACAAAGGCAGAGCTGTAACTTGACAGGCTTGTATAATTTACAGCCTCCACAGTAAAAGAGGTGTTTTTATTAAACTGCCTGAATTTCTACAGCCACTCCAGACTCTGATGATACTGGGGAGGTTTGCATTCTGCTGCCATCATTCAAATCCTTGCCTTTCACCACAAGAATATGGCTGGGATTCCAGTTCAAAACCCATATCCAGTTATTTATCTATTACTGCTCGTCAATTCAGAGCTGAGGCTATTTATGCTGGTACCTTATTTCACACACCTTAAATAGCTTTTGTTTCTCATTTTATAAAGCTGAGTTTCCTTTATCAAATAAGCATAAAACATTAACTAAACAATAGCCAAAATCCATTTATCACCAGGAAATGCCCCTTGCAAAGAAGGCCTGTGCTTTACGTTCATATAGTCAAATTTCTATTTAAACTAACATAACATCCAACAAAGTACTGATGCCTTTTTGTTGACTGCAGAAAGGTACATTAATTTTCCCTTCTGTATTGTACAGAAACGAAGAGCCTTTTTACAGTGAAATACTTTTATCAGAATCCACTAAAGAATATTTTTGCACTGATAAAACAAGACCAGGCAAACAGGGTAAGTGACTTCAATCTCAACATTACAGTGCATACTCTAGAAGGATGTTTACACTGCTGGAATGAAAACAATTCATAACCAAGCTTTTAACTTAAAATCAGTAACATAAATATTTATCAGAGTAGTGTTTTAAGACCTATATTACTAAACTATTTCTGTATTATATTGGGAGTGACAGCTATTGTTAAAATTGAAATGCTTTCATAGCAGAAAATTAACTGAAATCCATTTAGCCAGCATGGAATTTTGCATTAGTGAGTATCCATTTACTGGGCTTAGAAAACTCAGGTCAGAAATTTCAGACAGATAGACCTTATCCTGGGAATGTGTTTTGTCTGAGCTTGACCTCTTCTGTGAATCCCACTGATATTTAGTAGAGAGTCTGCATCCTTCCCTCTTCCAACGCAAGTCCTTGAGGATGAATTCTGGATATCATTCCACAAGCACACAAGCAGCTGCTGAGCTTTAAGCCTGTGAATGCCACCACTGACTCCACTGCAAGCAGATACATGCTTGAAGTTACTGCAATGGGCGAGAGGCACAGCCCTCAAACCCTTGCAATGCCAAGGCTTCATGCCTCAGATGGTCCTTCAACCAACACTCCTCACTCTCAGGAAAAAGGTTCCTGGCTTTTCTTGAGGACCATGGATGTTGTATCACACCAGCCCTAACTCTGCCTCATTCGATGTACAAACCTTTATTAGGTTGGGTTTTTTCCCTCCAGCACTGCTACATCTGCTGCAGGAATAAATTGTACTCAGAAGTGCAGAACTTCTTAAGGAAGAGACATGAAAGGGAGAGGTTCCGTCAGAAGGGCCACGGATCAGAATGGAGGATGGTCAGTGAGCTGAAACACCAGGAGAGATGAAGTGTGCTCCTTGTGTGTGGCAGAAGAGAGAAGAATGCCAACTGGTTTAGTATTTCCCTGACTTTACAAGTCTACATGAGGCATATTTATACTCATAGAAGCCTCAGTACCTATTGTGAGGTTTTGCACAGCAAGTTACACAACTTTCTAACCACTCAAGCATAAGCACTGATTGCAGATGGATGGGGACAGAAGAACACATCTCCAAAGAGCTCCAGGTCAATGCTTCTGCATCTGTAGCACCACCAGAAAATCACTGCTGTTGAATTCAAGGTTTACCAGTTAAGCAGAGGTGTAGTTATGCCCACCCCAGTCAGCAAGATGTGTGTGCACTCAGCCCTATCAATAACAGGAAGGTGGTGTTGCTTAGTTACACCATGGATAATGGCTGGAAATGGAAGGGAATCTAATTTCAGTTTTAAATCAGCTGTTAAATCAGAAAAACTTAGAATCCAGGACACTGACCTTTTTCATTGACTATNAAAGAACGGGTTAAATTTCAATCAGCATCTGATTTCAAAGACTTTCTCTAAGAGCTTTAAGAGAAGGGGGGGAAAAAAAACCCAAACCTCAAAAAAATCCAAACTGCAAAACAAATGTCAAACAAAGCCTACATGAAATTTCACACCAATTGACCACCAAGATTAACCAAGGAATTTAGGTTCCATTTTCATTGCATCATATTGCTTCAGAGTAATTTCAAGGCACCACTTCCACGAACTTGAACAGAGGGAGTTGGATTTGCCCACAGAAGGGCACACTCCTGATTGCTTTTCCAGGTGTCACCTCAAATCCTGTGTCTGGCATCTAACCCTGTTCCAACTTTCAGTAGACTTTTAGGACTCTTTGTATATTAGAATGCTCTGATGCTTAATAAAAACTGACACTTTTGGTTCATTCACCGTTCTTGTCACACCTGAGCATTTCATGGTGGTTAATGAAGCACAAAAAAAAAAAACCATGGAGAACTTCTAAAATCAGTTTGGGAATTCTTCAAAACACGATTTTCAGACAAAGGACTCTGCCAGCCTTTCAGAAGTCTGGCTAGGCACCCAAAGCCATTAATGAACAAAGCATCCACTATTCATATGATTTTGGGAAGGGGAGAAGTCAACTGATTTCATTCCCTTCTGTCTCATCCATGAAAAATAAGAATTACAATCTTCATCACTCAAATTTGATCTTTTTTATCTTCTCAGTGTGTATGTTCCTCAGGAAGGATTTTCCCCTCCATCCAAGTAGAGTTATGAAACTAGCAGTAATTACTAATGATGAGAAGATGATTCGGTAATGTCCATGCCCTCAAGAGAAAGAATGGGTGAGAAAATCAATTCAAGTAAGAGACAAGACTGTGAAGACAGGAGACAGCATTTCCTCAAATTGCTTTGGGTCCTCACCTCTTCCAGCCTCACCTCATCATGCTCAGCATTGCAAGCCACGCCTCATCCAGCTGGAATAAACTGACACGTCTGACAAACCTGAGAAGCATTGGGAGAGATCTGTGATCTCCAACAGGAGAGACTGCCATGAGTCACAGCATAGTGGAGCTCCATGTCCCTGAACCCATTCCCTGGAGTGAAGGCAGTGGTGTGGTGGCTCTAATCTAATCAAGGTTAACAGCGCTCAGAAGTCATTGCTTTATCTCCTGCTGATGGCAAATATCAATGTTAGTGAAACACATTGATGAGGAATTACAAAATCTGAGCTTCTCCTGAAGAAATGCACTTCCAGTCCCTGCCTTGGGAGCACGGCATGCTGACACTTAAAAGTTTTAAAGGAGAATAGGGAGATCAGATGGCTCACAGGCACCATGGGAAGGGTTCTCAGTGCAAGGAAAGATGGCAAAGCTGCAGTGAACTGTTTGGATCCATTTCCTGTTGTTTGACAGATATTCCAACTGCTGGGCTTGAAGAGGATGGATTTTTGAGTGTTCAGTCCAGCCACAACAAACTCCACTGTACACCTCTGGTTCTTTCTGGATGAGACATTTGGTTATGAGAAGTGGACAACTGCAGTACTTCACAGAAGCAGAGAATATCCTGGGATGGAAGGGACCCACGAGGTCATCAAGTCCAACTGCTGATTCCACACAAGACAACTTAAAAATTAAACCATGTGTCTCAAACACCATCAGGTTTGGTGCCGTGGTCACTTTCCTGGGGAGCTTGTTCCACTTCTAGGTGACCTTCTCAGTGAAGAACTTCTTCCTACCATCCAGCCTGAACTTCCCTTGATGCAGCTTTAAGCCAGTCTCTTGCATCCAGAGAGAAGAGATCAGCAAATCCATCTCCTCTCCCCCTCCTGAGGAGGTTGTAGACAGTAGCTGGAGGGAAAGGATCAGGATTATCTGGATCTGCAGCAGTTCACAGGCTGTTCAGATCTGCTATATGGAGAAAAATGTGCACTGCTTAATTTACCTCTTAATTCTGGATTGTAACAATTTTTTTTTACTCAAGACCTGTAGCTACTGGAACACTGTCTTTTACCATTTTTCTTGAGTGAGTCTATAAAAAAACTGAACAGCTCCTCTGGTTTGGGATTGTTGGTCTTGTAGGCAACTTGACAATAGTAAAAGCCATGTTTTTAATAAAAAATGAAAGAAGATACACTGGTTGGCCTACCCCGCTCTGTAAGATCCTTGCACATTTCCCATTCTTTCACTTCCCCCTCTCCCCACTATTAGAAGGTGGTAGAAGTAGAGAGCCCTTTCGTGCAAAACGCTTTCCAATCAGATTTTGATGTCTCGGGCTGGCATGAACAGGTTGGTGTAACATATTTCATGATCAATATCACCACCCAACACTGCCTCTACCCCCAAATCTATCTGCTCATGTATCATAACTGCAGAGAGACTGAGAAGCTTCGAATCCCTGTAAGATCTGAAGGTTTCAGCACCATCACACCCCCCTCGACAGACAGCTGAGGCATGATCCGAAGTCCCAAGGTCTGCACCTACCTAGGAATAGAAAAATGGTTGTCCACAACCTGGTTAAGGATCTTAATCAGTACATAAAGCCATTGAGGTCTTGCCAAGACCTATTAATGTGATAGGCAAGTTGATTTGTTCTTCTTCTTGCTCCACAGGTCTAAGGTTGCCTCCAAGTCCGTCACAAGCTGCCACACCAAGGCACTGCCTGATCACACTGCACCTGGGAGCTGTAACCATCCACTGCTGAGGCAAAAGTCGAGTTTTTAATGACACCTACTGCACACAAAGAGCCATGGAAACTCCCCTGGATCATCCAGCACACACACAAACTGTGGCAGCAAGTGTATGTAATCCCTCAGTGCTTGGAAAGGGCAGCAGGGCACATCTCCCTTCTCAGCTGTGGCACAGTTTCAGTGGCACTGAGTCTGGCCCAAAAGGCATTTTCCTGGATGTAAAACTCAGATTTATTTTTATTTTTAATGGAATTTAATGCTAGCAGTAAGTTGCCTTCAGGAGCCATGGTGCTATAGAAAATTAATCCAGTCTTAAGCAGCAAAGAGGTATGCAATGAACACACATGGCTGTAAACATGAGACCCAAAAGGCAGGGGCCTGCCCTGCACTCCCTGCTCACTGGGTTTTGCACTACCTGCACTATCCCAAATACCCTGGGATATGCAGGCAGCCCTCAGTCCTTCCTGTTCTTTCAACTACAAACTCAAGGCAAACACCCAACAGCCAAATGCTTTGGAGTTTTCCACAGAGAACTGGGACTATTAAAGGGTTAGCTGGGTTACTAAAAGCTGTAATTTCACAGCTCACATGTAGAGGTTTGTAATTTCACAGCTCATGTGAAGAGGTGCTACATTACCATCTCAGGAAACTCATCAGGGCCACCCCACCTTGGAGGCAGGGAAAGCCCTCATCTGCACTGGGACCTGCCTGCTGAAATGTGTGTGCCACAAGCTCTGGAGCTCAGCTGACTCCTGCTGAGCTAGTCTGGGGGACGAGGGACACACACAACAGAAACTGGTGCCACACTAGTGCAGCTTCAGCAACCAAACAGCTTCCTGGTGGGTCAGGCCACGGTGCTGGCTCTCTGCCTGGCCCAGGAGGCTTCACCACTGGCACAAGAGAAGACTGAGAAGGGATCTCATCAATACAGACAAATATCTCCAAGGCAGGTGTCAAGAGGATGGTGCCAGACTCTTCCCAGTGGCGCCCAGTGGCAGGATGAGGAGCAATGGCCATAAACTAAAATATAAGAAGTTTCATCTCAAGATGAGGAAAAACTTCTTCACACTGAGGGTGGCAGAGCACTGGAACAGCTGCCCAGGGAGGGCATGGAGGCTCCCTCTCTGGAGACAATCCAAATCCACCTGGACGTGTTCCTGTGTCACCTGCTCCAGGTGACCCTGCCTTGGCAGGGGGTTGGACTGGATGATCTCCAGAGGTTCCTTCCAACCCTTACAACTCTGCGATTCTGTGAAGAGAAGTGAAGGAGTGATGTGAGTTGGGGGCAGGACTGCCCTGGTAAGTCCAGTGCCTATTTGATCACATCACACCCTCAGGTACACCAGTTTAGTCTTTTCATAGGAGGGATAATGATGTTTAATTGTGTTTCAGATGGGAATTTCAACAAGGAGTGGTGTACCTCATCCACAGATCAGTTTGTTGCATATGTCAGCCTCTTCTCCCTATTTAGAAATAGTCCACCAGTGCCCCAGGTGTCTGTAAATAAAACATAATGTCAAGCAGAATCACAAGCTTTCAGATCAACAGTTGTCTTGCTTTCTTGGAAATCACTGCAAGGTCTGACTGATGAGTGAGAAGGAAGAAGAAAACCAACGAGGGTTAAAATACATTTATCCTACTACTGACACAGAACAGGGAAAAGTCATGCTGGAAATCCAGTGGTTTATCCCTGGAAACTCTGGTTGGCTAATGCACCAAAGTGGAGGTGAAAAAGAAGCCAATGTTGGCACCAGAGCTTTGGGTCTTCTTCAGCACACAAAGCTCTTCCATGGGCAGAGAGCAAGCACAAAGCCTAAACTCAGCCTATTCTCATTCCCTGTTGGAGAAACAACCAGGCAGCCTCAGGAAGACAAGCAAACCCAAAAGAGTGAAATGGATTAAGCCAGATGGAACTGGGCCATGGGGAGAATGTCTTAGGTACATTAGATCTGTGACTAACCTGTTTGTGCTGCATAGACACCTCAATTTACTAAACGTTTTACACATGTACTTTCTACAGAAACCTGTGAGCATCCATGAGTTTGTAAGATTATAATTTGTATAACCTCAAAACGAGATGGTGAAGTGTAGCTCTATCTGTAGCCCTGCTACAGTGACTGTTCACAGAACAGGCTGTGTACCTCCTGTTTGACTGAAGATCCACTGGTGCAACCCTGCAAGCTACTCATTGTATATCTGAGACATCAAGGGCATTTCCAAAGGGTAAAAATTTAAACAGCAGACTGTTAGCCTATCCAACAGTGATGGTTGGGTCATTCCAGCTCATGAGTGATTCACCAAATGCCCAGAGAAATCAGTGATTATGTTTGCTTTCCTTTGGCTGCTTAAGACTTGGTGCCTACTCTTTTGAAAGTGGCCTTTGGAACACAGACTGAGGATGACACCATGGGAAAGCACTTCCAATCCTTGCTTATTTGGCTGGGAGCTCTTTCATCTGGTGGTGCATCCAGTAACACGCCCTTCCCAGCAGCATTCCTTCTCCCCAGGACAGCCCAGTGTAATGCAGGGTGGCCATGAGACTCCCTTGTCCTTTAAGTCCAGCTTCTATCCAAAATACAGCACAGAAACACCAAGGAGGGGCTGGAGGGGGTGGGACACCATTAGACATCTCCAGGGTAAGCAAATAATAAGAAGTAGGCAGCAAGCGGTTCAGAAAACCGGGGTTTTTTTTTGCCAGATAAATTTGATTAATTTGTGGATGAATTACACAATTAGTGAGTGAAAGGAATACAAGAGGATACAATGTGCTTGGATTTTACTAAAATATTTGATCCTCTGTGCTATGAAACAATCAGTGGAGAAATCAGTCCAAACTGGCTTGGGAAAAAAAAACCAACAAACATGTGGGCAGCAAACAAGGCTGAAAGAGCAGAAACAAAGGGAAAATAATAACAATAATAAAAAAAACCAATCATATTGGAAGGAGTTTGTTTTTTTCATTCCTGAGGTGTTCAAATGATCAGTGTCAGTCCTGATGTTACTAAATCGCATTCAAGGATGAATGATTGACCTGAGCACGAATGAAAGCTGCAGGTGATAATAAACCGGGAAGAAATACAAACACAAGTGGAATTTGGAGAAAAAAAAACCAAAACCCAAACTAAAACAATAACAAAAAACCCCAAACCCAAAAAAGCTAACAAGAAAAACCCCACAAAAGTCAGAGGTATTCAGGAGTTTCTTACAGAGACATACCCGGCACAGTGGATTCCACTCACACAAAAGGATTTTGGAAGCCCAAATTCAGCTGAGCTTCAACCAGAAAGAAGACTGAAAATACCACACTTCTCCACAGACACAAGTTTCATCAGCAATGATAAATTGCTTTAGGACAGTCTGTGCTCAGATTTTCTTTGACAGAGAGATCACACAAACTCTATATAATGTCTCATTGAAAAAGTTGTTTCAAAGAGAAAAATGACACTATTTTATTTTTAAAAAAAAGAGACTGGCTCTTTTCCTGAGTTTTCTTTTACACAATTTCAGAGACACTGAAACCAGTTTATAAAAGAACTCAACATTGTACAGGATTGCTATTTTCTAATGAAAACTCTCTGATCTGTCCTTCTCTCCTTGCACTCACCTAGTACCCTGTTATCTTTGTGATAAAAAACAGTGATAGGATATTACTGATATGATTGTCTGCATGCCTTGTACAAGAAATTCTCAAATTTTTTTATTCTCACCAGTAATTCCCATGCTGTTCTGTTGGACTTTGATGATCCTTGTGGGTCCCTTCCAACTCAGAATATTCTGTGATACCCAGTGCACTCTGTTCCAGGACTGGCAAACAGCCTTTCCCTTTCCACCTCATCAAAAACTTTGCCTCCAGCTCTGCTTGGCACTGAAAACTCTGTATTTGTCACTTTCCTCTGAGTGTTTCTGCTGGGTCAGTTCTTTTTTTTTTTGGGGGGGGNAAAAGAAGCCAATGTTGGCACCAGAGCTTTGGGTCTTCTTCAGCACACACACCAAGCAGCAAAACACCACAAAACAAACAAACAACAAAACAACACCACAAACCAGAAAGTAGCACTGACCTTTCTCCACACAGTCACAGTATCCAGGCTGTTCTATCAGGTCTCGTGGCTTTTTCAAGCTCTGGAGCCACAAAACACGGGGAGAATTTTTACCTTCACAGGAAAAAAAACCCAAAACACAAAGCTTGAAAGCAAGACTTCAGTGTTCAAACTTTAAAGGAATGAAACAATGAAACATACAACTGGTTTTAGGCTTGTGAATTTTAGGGCATCCTTGCTCAGGTTTATGCTGGCAATGTAGCAATTATCACACCAGGATAGAATCATAGAATGGTTTGCGTTGGAAGGAACCTTAAAGATAATTTCATTCCAACCCCCTGCCATGGGCAGGGACACCTCCCACTAGCCCAGGTTGCTCAGAGCCCCATCCAGCCTGACCTTGGACACTCCCAGGGATGGGGCAGCCACAGCTTCTCTGCCCAACCTGTGCCAGGGCCTCACCACCCTCCCAGAGAACAATTTCATACATTGTTGGATGCCAACCAACAACTTGCTACATTCCTATTTTACCTCCTTACCAGTAGGCTTCGTCTCATCTCCTGCCATCCCAAAATCCCCACCATAGCTCTGCCTCAGACTCCAATCTGGACTGTGCCACTGCTGAAAGAAACCTCCATCACTGAGAAAATATACAGGAAAGTCTCTGACACCTTCTTAGAAGCTCTTTTTTCTCCACTCCAAGGTGTTTTTGACTCAACAGTGACTCAAACTGGGACCAGAGGACTTCTTGGTAGAAAGTTTATGGATATGAAGCTCTATCCCTGACCATCCCACCTCTTAACCACCAATAGCTGGGAGCAGAGAGGGGCAGGTGGGAACAATCCTGCAGGGCCTCCCAACTTTTCCCTAGCTCATGCTCTTCTTGCAGAGAGGTCTCTTCCATCCTCTTTAATACTGGCAGGTAAAAAGGAGCTACTCTAGACTCACAGCTTCATCCATACCCCACTCAAGTTTGTGATGTGTAACTGGAAAGTTCCTACTGTGGTACAAGAGCTTTGTCAAAAATGCTACTCAGTGAAACACCCCACAAGTGGTTAAAACTGAGCAGGATGGTGCCTACCAACAGAAGGCACTTGGGGCTCCCAGAGAGATATAGGGACACTTTTTCTGGTGTTCCATCTGACCTTCCAACCTTCTTTCTCCAGCACACATGAAATTTTAGAAACTTACAGAAAGGAGATTATAACTGAATGGGAGAACTCCCAGGGGGAGAGAATTATGCCTGGTGACTGGAGTCCATAGGTGCGAGCTTAACCTCCATGGGAGCTGGAAAGGAGCTTGAACTGCTCTTCATTTGCACCAGCTGGTGAATGTGATGCTTCAATGAAGGGGTTTGCTTTTCTCTGGTCAACCACAGTTTAAAGGAACATGTAGGTCACCATGCAGGGCTCCTCAAAGCACTGAAACCTCCAGCATTCCTGGCTAGTGGTCAGTGTATCCTCTGAACACAAGCAGCCTGCTGACTGACAGAGCCTTTGGAAGCCATTCCATGGACAACCAATTTTAGAGAACAACAGTGAAGTAAAACTCCCTGTTAGTGCAGGAGCTGACCATCCTAGACTTGATCTATCCTGCTCTCTCATGACACAATTATCTCCTGGCTTTTTTGGGGGGTTTTCCTGAAGGATTTTCTTATAGAGTACTGAAAAATCTTCTGAGCTCTGGTGGTTCATTGGGAATAAACAGTTGATGAACCCCTTGGGGCACAACACCTGTATTCAGCGGCCTGTGATTTGCAGAGGACTTGCCTTGGGGATGGAGGTGATCCCTTCTAATCCCACACTACTTTTTTAGAGTACAATTTTTGTTTCTCTTGTTTACAAAGTACTGTCCTCATTAATAAGGTTTTACAGATAATCCTAATTCCTCAGTGCAAAATATAAGTCACTGTGTAAACAATCTCACCAAGACATATTATTTTAAGTCTTTAGCTAAAAGCATTTCCAGCATTTGAGTTGCTCCTTCACCTCAGCTCCTCGGTTTGCTCAGATTACTGCCAGATTTCCCAGTTCCCCCTCATGCCAACCGAGATGGCGCGGGATCTCTGGGCCAGTACCGTGCTGCAGCCTGTCAGAAAGTGATGGAAGATGGCCCTGAAGCCCTCCTCGACTTAAACTGCAGCTGTCATTTTCCATCAGCCCCCACTGCTGTAGCTCAGCCCCTGCTGGCACAGCACCCTCTGCATAGTTTTTTGCTGCAGGTCTCCACTTTTCACACGACTGGCGCTTTTAACTGTCCTCCTCTTCCTCCCCAAAAAAGCTTCCACTTGCTCCTCTGATTTTTCTTCTCTGTCCCTGTTCCCCCTGTGCCTAAGGTCCCACCTGCTCCCCTCCCCTCACTCACACTGCTCCCTCCGTGCTTTCACCGGGGCATTAAGCCATCATGAGGAGCAATAGAAAACAAAAGGATTCTGAGGAACCTCTTGGTGAAGAGTATTTACAATAAGGTAGGGTGAGCAGCACTGTCTCCCCAGCGTGAGACCCCACTTTTAGGATGACACTTCATCCACTCTGTCCCTGTGGGGCTGGAAGCCACAATCCAGGCTCCCATTCTGTTTCCGGCCACACATGTGGCAGGACAATGGGAGGCAGCAGGTGGGTCTGAAGTGGAGGGCAGGGAGCCCAGGGAAGAAATGAGATGGTCCCACTCAGCATGCTGAGCAGCAATCACAGGACACCAGAGGCATTGCCACTGCCAAGTTTCTGTAGGGGCCGAGGAAGAGAAGAGCAGCATGGAAACGTCTGTGGGACAGTGAAAAAGCTCAACTATATTTAATAAGGAGCACCTTTCCTGTGGGAAGATTAGGACATGATTTGTTGGGAAGTGCCCACAGTGGACCAGTTGCATCCCAAATACCACATACCCCTTCACTCTTCCTAATCCCTTTCAGTTACATGTCCTGATCTCACTGATAGGATGAAAACAGGGAACAACTTTTCCAGAGCAAAAGCTGGCACTCTGGCTTTGTGTCAGTTTACATGAGAGCTAACTCAGCCAAAGTACTGCACTTTTATCAGCTGTCCACAAGACAAACGTCCCCCAAGTCTGACTCTTTTCCACCAGGCTGCAGTGCCCACAGACTTGTTCCTTGGCAGGCTGACATTTGCCCAAAGTTGGCTTCGCTGTCTTGAGATGTCAAAAATCATGTAATATTTTCCCCCTGCCCTTCTATCACCTGTGTAACAGGTGAATGCCATGGAAACCACCACACATTTCTCCTCACAGCTCTCTCCTTATTTAGGAAGTAGACCACAGGTCTGTAATGACTGGGCTGCCCTAAGAGAAGGTGGAGATGAACCTGGATCTCCTTGCTGGCACACAGACAGTGTTTTCCCAGGTGTCTGACTCTGCACAAACACAAACCAACGGCACAGCCTTGCAATACTGCACTTGAGACAAGAGACAGATGAAGCAAAGTGTGAAAACAGTGGGACACAGCTGATCCAGTTCAGACCAAGGGTCCCTCTAACCCAGTATTTTGTCTCCAGCTATTCCCAAACTTATTTTATTGCTTCCTTCTTCTGTTCCAGTATCAGGCTTGATGCTCCCTCTGCCTCTCACCATGCTCACACCAGAGCCCACCACTGGCAGTGTCCCAAGCAGCTGTGACACAGGGCTCTCTCAGGGAGGCTGAGCAGAGCTGGGCACCTTCTACCCTCCCCTGTCCATCTGTCTGTACGTGCCTCCCCCCATCCTGAGCCCACACTGCTCTCCCCAGCACACACAAATGTCCATGCTGGCACAGCCCCTTGGCAGAGGGGGCAAAGGGTGCCCAGCTCTGTGCCAAACCCATTGTTGTATATCCTGGCTTTTCCTTTTCCTCCTCCTCCTCAAAAAAAGCCTCCTGTGCTTTTCCTGGGGTGAGCTGACCAGAGAATTGCCCACGATGCCCCTTCCCAGAGAACCAGAATCTCGCTGTATCCTTGTGCCCCCTCATGAAAGACGGGACTCTGGATTGCTTTTTTTAATTTTTTTTTTTTGGATATATATGGAGAAGAATTACTTCAAGAATGGAAAAAGAAGTTAAGGAAAAACAAACAAGTGAAGCTGATGTCCCCAGGGTCCACAGGCAGAACGCAAAGCTGCAAGGAAACGTAAGAGAAATGCAAGAACTGGACAAATGAACATTATAGTTCCCCATGCACGCTCCCGTTTCCATCCCCTCGGGAGACAATGGCAGTCACTGTGCCTGGCTGGGCCCAACAGCTGGAAAAATGTACTGAATCGAACCTCAGAGCATGTCTGAGATGGACATACATCGAGATAACTGTATCTGCTTTCCCTGGGGACAGAGGGAAGCTCTGTGACACTCCCATGTCCGATGTGGAACTGCCGGGGAAACCCTGATCGTCCCTTAAGCTCTGAAAACAGGGGCTGCCCTCAGAAAGCCACGTCCAAGTTACATGGCAGACATTAGGCTGTGAGATAGCATTTCCCTTTCTGTCACATGAAAGATGAGTTCATTAGAGAACATCCTCTCTCAAGCCTGTAGGGAAAAGCTTGGAGGCTCACAGATAAAACAGCTTGAGTTATGTCTTCCTTCGCTTCCAGTGAGTACAAGTACAAGGATTTTTATTGTCCACAGCGTTAGTAACATTGCATCGTCCAAAAGACCTTGTCCATTTATCAGCTTCCTTAAAAACCTTTTGTTCACAAGCCTGCTTGTGTGTGAACACAGAAGAAAAAATCCAGCTCTATCTAGTATCAGCCTGCAGCTGTTCACTGACAGAAGGACTCAAAAGCTACGGATTTGAACATGGGAAAATCCACCCAAAGCAGAAGGAAGACACAGTAAGCAACAGCTGCATGACAAGAATATGCTGTTTCTGCAATGTGAGGGGGGGAAAAAAAGCTACAGTTACAGTAAGCATCAGAAAGTTGTCAGCAAACATTTTAATTGGGATTCAGCTTAGAAGATAAGCAAAATGGCTCCTACTTCTAATTTTTTCTAGGTATCTGATGCTCTTCTGGATGTATGTTCTAATTCCCAGCAGGGTTTGGAAACTGAGCCAGGAGTGGGGTCCTTTGAACCATCTTCTAAGTGCTGAAGTCAGAAGGTTTTCACAGGGAAAAGGACGAAACTAGATAAAAAATAAATAACCCTCTGCCCCCAAATCTGCTAAATCTTTTCAAAATCCTACACATAATATTCTGATTATTCATAACAGGGATGTGTTAGAGACACAACATATATTACCCATGTGCTTTTTACGTTTCCATTGACAAACAGATCTCGGGCACGGGAGATTTCTAAGTGTGTGCTCAGGACAGAAGTCCTCCCTTCAGTACTTCTCCCTGAGACCCTACAGCCAGAAATTGAGGTTAATGCCGGCTTTTCCAGCTCTCCAGGAATTTTAGCTTATGTTTCTGTATGCATCCCACCCCTGAAGTCCCTCTCCTTCATAATTTACCACCTCAGGGATAAATAACTATTAACATACATAGCAGAGGGATTGTGTAATGTTTGTAAAAATAATCACTCTCTAGAGATGCGCAAGAAAATCTATAGAGCCGAATAATGCAAAAGCAGAGTATATCTGCACTTCCCTGCTTCTGGTTCTCTACCATCCTTTCTCAGCCCCTTTCCAGGTCCTCTTAGGAGGACTGTCTTTTACAATTTGTTCCCACACCAAATTGAAGCCCGTCTTCTGCAGCTCCCACTCACAGGAACTTGTCTCATTATAAAGGAGTTTCTTCTGCAGAGATGTGTTCCCTTATTGATTTTTAACTTTCCCAAGCTTCGTTTGCAAATGGCTTCTTAGCCCTGCTTCTAAGGAAATGCTTGTCACCTCAATCCCAGCCTGCTCCAGGGGATCTGTGTAGCCTGACCTTCTCCAGGATGGAGCAATTCCTTTGTTATCTGAAGATAACAAGCCCATTCAGGTGCCAACAGTCTCTAATAGTCCATCTATTCATAGACAGAGAAACCATTTCCACTCCCTTTTTTCCTCGTGCAATGTTTGTGAGATAAGGGCACAACAGAAGACAGTGCTAGAACATAAGGGTGGAAACCACCTATAAAACGAACCTTCCTCTCTGATAAGTGAGGTGTTACTGTTCAGGTATTCAGTGCTATTCCAGGTTACGCCACGGAGCTCCTGTGGGATGATGATTTACAGAACAGAGCCTCAGCTATTTGTAAGATGGAAATTACATTTCCCTAACCTGTGGGAAGCATCTGTTCTGAGGATGCTGATTATCACCATCTGAGACTTATCAACAAAACTTTGAAACCCAAAACAGAAACAGTTCATGTCTGGGCATCAGAACAGCCCCTAGCCGACTGCCCTGACTTCCAGCAGACAGTAATTAGGGAAGAGCTGAAGAACAGGATGAGGAGCCAGAAACATCACCCCGGGAACTAACTCCCTTTCAAAGAGCATATGGCCATGTCAAGATGAGGTGAAAGCCCAGGTGAGAGTTTCAGCACACAGAGAAACGAGACAGCGGCACAACAGAGCTTTGCTTGGGGTACAAATTTGCACCATCAGGGATGAACAAAGAGCACAGCTCACAACCAAGAGTGGAGCCAAGGGAGGAGACACTGGAGGACATCTGGAGGTTTCAATGAAGGAGAGCAGTGTGGGACACGTGCTACTGATTTTCTTAGTTAATAAGGCAGTTTAGTTCCACTTACCCGTAAAACCCACATCTACAGATCCTGCATGCTACATCCTGATCTATATATATGGACAACAAACACCTACCATGGCTTCTTTCTGTTTTTCAAATACTTGGGAGACTTCAAGGGGATGGATAAGCATTGCAGACAGGAAAGCTCTGATCAGGCACAAGGGATTCTCAACAAAGAAGCAAAAGTTAAGTTCTTAACCTTTCTTAATAAAGGTTCTTCATGAGGTTCTTCCACCCTAAGAGCAGCGCAGTGCTGAGGCACTACCCAGGGAGACTGTGGGATCTTCATCCGTGGATATTTTGGCTGGACAAGGCCCTGAGCAACCCAATCTGGCTTGGAAGGTGGCCCTGCTGTGAAGAGTGGATTGGACTAGATGGCTTCCAGCCTAACTCTCTATATGAACACTGTTTCTCTCAAACCTGTGTATATTTACATGCAGTAAAACACCTGAAGGGCAGCAGCAGCATCCTTTAGGGAGCAGAAGGTCATGCTTAGGAAGTTGTGTCTGCCTGTGTCTACCAGCTTCAGAATGAGGGAAAACAGCAATGGAGCAAAAGGGTTTCCTAATGGAAAGTGAAAAGCAAAATGCTGCAGAATAAGGTAGCAGAGCTGCAGAGTGTGGAGGACATTTCCTCTGTGAGCCCTGGGGAGAGGCAGCCCTTGGGAAATCACTCCCCATTGTCCAGCTGCTGCTGAAGGGTTTTGCCCCTATGGAGTGATGGAGAAGTTTGGGAGCTCTCCAGGGGCAGCAGCAGTGGCTTTCGCAGAGACCTGTGGAAATTTCTCTTCACATCTACAGGAGGGCAGCTATCATTTCACCAGCCTTCCTGTCCCTGCCCAAATGACATTCTTACCTGCATCAGGAGGTCTGCCCAGACCAAACAGGAACCTCTTCAGTCCTTTGGATGTAAGTCAGACAAAGCAGACCCGGCTTTCACCATGCCTGGCGAGGCACCCCAGTCAGCCAAAAACTGCTGGGAGCTGAAATCTGAAATAGCTGGGGCTTGAGCTTGAAATAAGGATGTTTGCCATCCCATTGCACAGAAGGTCAGTCCCTAAGACCTTGGTTGCCTATTACTCACTCAGGTGCCCAGCAAAGCCTCACCAAGGACAGCAGTGCTGAGCATGAGGATTTGGGGTGGCAAGAGATGCCAAAGAGCTCATGGGTGAGAGGGGTCTCACACCACCCACAGTGTCTTAAACCTCAATAAAGCCATTTATTCAAAAGCCACATGGCACCTGGCAATTGAGTGAAGACTCTGGCTGTCCATGCCACTGTGAAAAGGGGGAGCACCTTTCAAAATGCTTCCACTTCATCACTAACTTTAAAATGCACACCTCTTCACTTGGAGCACACTGGTGCTGGAACATTCCATTTTCAGACTAAAATGCTGCATTCCCAAAAGACAAGGAGAGGAAAAAGAAGTCAATGATAGCACTGCATTCAGGTGGTCACTAATATTACATGCAATGTAATATTTTAGGCTATTAATGTTTTAAAAGCAATTTTCCCAGGTGTAGAGGTATCTGACAGAGAGCAGAGATCCAAACTGTTTATCCACGGCAGCAGTTTTGGAAGAGGAAATTAACAAGTAAAATTGTTTACCTCAGTAGAGAGTATTTATTTACACTGTTTTATTTGGTGTTACTATGTTTTGGAGGTTTTATTTGTTTTTATTTATTTGTTTGTCTCCTTGTCAGGCAATAAAAGCTTATTCATTGTTTGTTTGAACACATTAAAAGACCAAAATCAACAGATCTAGAGAGCTGTCTGGACTGCAAAGGCAACATCCAAATACAAACTGGTTATTTAAGCTGGAATACTTGTGAGCCTAATATTTCTTCCCTGATAGTTTTAGATGTTTTTAGAGAGGTAACAAGCCAAGCTTTTTTTCCCTTTAAAAATCCACCTGTTTTCAGAACTTGGATGTGCTCTACACATCTGCATACAATGAGAACATTGACTTATCCCCATCACACACTCATTCACAGGGCTTCCAAACCAAAATCCCATACTGATGTAGCTCCATATTAAATGTCTCATTCTTTGCCAGACAACTTATGCCTCGTGTGTTTCAGTTTGTGGGAACCTGTGTCGGGATAATTCTCTTCCTGCAGATTAACAGAATCACTGTGCTTACCTTTACAATACAGCTGCTCCTGGAAGTAAATATTTAGCAGCTCACAGCAATGTTAAGATAACCAAGACATGTAGTAACCCTTCCCAACTCCCCATAAAAGGAGCAGTTTGCTCTGAAGGTCTTCCCCTCCCCTTCCCTGTTTTTACAGACCTGGGGGTGCTGCACACGTGTATTATGTGTAAAATCTTTGCCTCGGTGTAGACAGAAAGAAAATAAAATGGAACTGAAGCTCCACATTTCTATTAGTCAGAGCAAAACCACGTGTAGTGGATCAACTGAGGGACAACAGAAGTCAGAACATTACTGTTGAAGGAAGGAAGGAAGGTATGTCACAGCAAGAAGCTTTCAACATTGGAGAGCAGCTGAAGGTTTGGGGACAGAAAGTCTTTTATTGATCCCTTCTCTGGAAAGAAAAAAAAAATCGTGCATTTATGTTGAAGCCATTCTTGAACTAAGGACTGATACAAACATCCCAGAAAGCAGTGAAATCACCCAGCAGAATGCAAGACAGCAAAGTTATTTTAAGCAGAAAAGGAAGCTGATTCATAAGCAGTGAGGAAAGAAAAGAACTGTCACCCTCAGATCCTACCACACTATTAATGATGGAATAGATATCAATGGCTCATACCTGTAATTTGTCAGAACTGTTCTTGCTCTTTCAAACACCTGCTCCAAACGCAAAAAAACCCAACCCAAAACCAACAAAAGAATGACTGTGTTTATTTACAGTTTTGCATACCAGGGGCCTGATCCTGTAAAAAATGTCCCGAGCTTTCCCTTTCAATTGACTTCCTGGCGTGTGGGAGGCACCTGTTCTGTGTTCCTACTCCCTTATCACCCAAGTCACCAGCGAGAGGATCGAGCACTCGCTGCAAAGGACGTGGCACCCCTGCAAGATAAGGCTGTGGCACCAGGGGAGTTAAGCAAGATGCAATTTTCCCTCTCCCCTGTACAGAGAGAGAAGTCCCAACCCTGGGTTTAAAGCTCCAGCAGAAGATTTCTGATTGGTTTCAACTCCTTTGCTTCAGGGAAAAATGCAAGATCTCACCCTAATCCTGCAGTTCTCCATTACCACAGGTTATAAGTTCTCTGCTCGTTCACAGAGCAAATAATTTTTAATCCAGAACACATCACAGGGATTATGTACCTGATTTTTTTGGGGTGTAACACTAGTCACGGAACCCCACACAGTAACTGCTCCTTCAGCTCTCTGAGTGGGATTTGTGACAGAATATACGTTTTTAAGTTTTAACTCCATGTAACCTTAAAGACACAGCCCTAAATGAAATAGAAGGGATTAATTAAACATGCAGTTGACCACCTCACTTTGCTGTTTGCCTAAATGTGGTACCTACCACTGTGGTACCTCAACCATCCTAAATCTTCCTGAATTTCTTACATTCATGTCAAACCTAGGAGTGCCTTTGGGCTGACTTGTGATGATTTTACCAGGTCTTCTAACCTAAAATTTGAGTCCCAGGTACGTGATTATTCTTGTAGCTCTTTTCTGACTCCCTTCCCATCTTGCCTAATAAAGAAATCTGAGTGGAGTTGTGTGCTCCTTGCACAAACACAGTTTTCCTAATTATTGCTCTGAAGAAGTTTAATCAAAGGAATGAGAAAGGATACAGCAAAAACTCTGCATAAAACAGAAAGGAGTAATTAATTTAAAATATGTTAATCAATCAACCAGAATTCATTAGTTAATGCTGCTAACTGTTGTGTCTGCATAAAATCTCCCTCTAAGTAATAGTTTTATTACAGGGTATATTTTACCTGCTCAGTACTTACATTCTCTAAGGTGGCTGTTAATTATAAAGCTGCCACCACACAGTTATTTAGAGTTGAAAACCACCTGTACAACTAAAATACTTGAAAATACACGGGTGATGCACAGCAGATCATCTGGTATCCAAATCCTTTCCTAGTCTTTCATGCAAAACCAGAGGAAATGAAAGATTAATTTGACCGTGTTGTTCCTGTTGAATGCACAGCATGGAATTATGAAATTTACCACTGAAGAGCTAAAAATCAGATATAGTTAAAAAAGTCCCAAACAAACAAACAAAAACCAAACCAAGCTACCAGCATAGATTGCTTCCAGTGAGAGTCTGGAATAATTTTATTTCAAATCTATTGTACATTTTATTATTCACGGTGTTTGTTTGCTTTCGGGGCTTTCCTCAGCTTGGACAGTGGAAACACGTTCATCTGTTTCTTTTTTGGCTTCCAGTCGGTTTCACTTTCAGATTCTCATGTTTCACACTCCAGCCTTCAGGTTTCAAGCACTGCAAGGGATACTTATTTCATTTAAACAAACAAAAAACCTGCGGCCGCCGAGCGAACACACACAACGTGTCTATTGGTCTGCAAAGCTTGAGCCCATCCTGTCCAGTGAAGCATCTTCATGATGGTTCTCAGGGATTTGCAGAGAAAAGAGATTAAATAAATAAGAGTGATGATGAATTAAGGATTAAAAAAAGGGGGAAATAAACCCAAATAAGAGTTTTACAGCGCTCTCAGACCGCTCCCAATAAAATATCATTACATATCGCCGATTACACGATTAACGTCGGATCAATGATGAGGAGCCGCGACACCGGACTTGATGCCCTGAAGGAGCGTCCCAAGACCTGGATAGTGCCGGCGGTATTGCCACCCGGCGGCTGCGGTGGGGCTGGGAGCAGGACAGCCCCTTTCCCGCGGGGGTGGAAAGGCTGTCCCGGGATCGCGGCTCTCCCGCGGGAGCGCCCGCCGGGGGCTGCGCGCACCGCCGCGGGAAAAGCACGCCCCGACCCCGGGGATGCTCGATTTAATCATTTACGCTTTTAAAAGGGCGAAGCAAAAGAAGGGGAGCGAGTGCGAAAAAGGGTTGTTTGTTTTTTATTGTTGGGGTATTTTTTCCCCTCGATTTTTTTTGGGGGGGTTGTTTTGTTTGGTTTTTTTTTTTTTCTTTTTTTTTTTTTTTTTTTTTTTTTTTTTTTTTTTTTCCGGAGGAAGGGTGGTATTTAACATATGGCACTCGGTAATCTCTACACGGAGGCTGTTAAAACATCTGCTGCCTCCAAACGCGTGCGGCAGCGCCCGTGGGCACGGGGACAAGGCGAAGGGGCACCTCGGGCACAGCGGCTTCCCAAGGACGGTGTTTCCCGGCTGGAAGCGGGCACCGCGCATATAAAAAGCCGTCGCACCGGGAGAAAGTGTTTTTGTGGGTCTTTTTTTCCCTTTTTCTTTTTTCCCCCTACTCACGTTGCTGCAGATCACCGGCACCTCTGCGTGCAGAGCTGGCATGCCTCCACTTATTGATTTAGGGAGGGGTTTATTTTTTCCTAACGGGACACCCACATCACACACATACACAGAGCAAGGTGGCCCTTGGCTGCTCCCCCGGCTGCCGCCCCATCGCGGGGTGCGGGGGGCCCCCCGCATCCCTTCCCCGCCGTGCCCCAGACATCACCCCACTTCGGAAAGTCGGTGCCGGACAATTAGGACACCCGTTGTCCTCCAAGCCCCTCGCCCCGCCGAAACCCACATAAATCACAATCGTTGCATTGTCGGGCTACAAAGCCAGACGGGAGCGCTTATGAATTTAAGTTTGGAGAAGGAAAACGTGCGCTGACACAACACGCTCCCTGTTCACAGGAGTAGCCAGGAAGGGGAAATGAATGGTGGAAGTTAAAGAGCCTTTCATTGCGGAGCGCGCCGCGCCGCAGCGGGTCCCCGCTCACCGCCCTCGACGGACGGCGGGGGGTGCCCCCTCCTCGCTCCCTTCCCTCGCCCTCCTAAAAGGCGAGCCTTGCCAGGCCGAGCTCTGCCCGATTCCGCCCCCGGTAAGCCCGCGGCTCGGGGGGTGCGGGTGCGAGGGGCCACACACGGTGCCCGGCGCTTCGGGCGCCGCTCGCTCCGCCGACGGGACGAGGGGCCCCCGGGG
>VXBX01004051.1:267363-305953 GCA_013400415.1 Scytalopus superciliaris
GGGGGGCCGCGGGATGGGCACCCCCCCTCCCTCCTCCTGCTGCTCCCACCGCTCCCGAGGAATTCCCGGCGGGATCCGCCCTCGGGGAGGTGCGAGGGGTGGCTGTTCCCCGCAAGGTACGGCCGAGGCGGGGGATACATTTATGCGTGTGCAAATACCATCCCGTGGGATGCACCAGGTTCTGCTCGGGGGTGCCCAGCGATGGGACAAGAGGGATGGGCAGGAGCTGATGCCCAGGGAGTTCCACCTGGACACGAGCAAGAACTTTTTTGATAAGCACTGGAAGAGATTGTCCAGAGAGGATGTGGAGTCTCCCTCACTGGGGATATCCCGGACTCCTCTGGACACAATCCTTTGCCATGTGCTCTGGGATGTCCCTGCTGGAGCAGGGAGGTGGGACCAGTTGCCCCACTGTGGTCCCTTCCAACCTGACCCACCCTGTGCCAGTTAAACTACCCTGTGCCTGCTGCTTCTCCAGGGAGGGGCACGGTGAAAGCAGAAACAAACTGATAGTTATTGAAGGGAATAACTAATAATTATTGAAGGGAATAACTAATAATTATTGAAGGGGATAACTAACATTTACCTGGGTGGTGCGGAGCGCTGGGCATGCACAAGAGCCCCTTAGTGACATAGATGCTCTGTCAGGAAGATGGAAGTAGCCACCCGAATCCCAGGAGAACTTCTCCTATGAATCACTGGGAACTCAAAGAGATTCGCATGGCCATGTGAACCCCAGGAGAGTTTCTCCTCTGAATCACTGGGAATTCCCCCCTGGGGAGGGGTTGGCAGCTCGTGCTTCTTCTGCAGAGTAAAGAGCCTTGCCCTGCAAACCCTACAAATTCATGGACATGAATTGTCCTTAGTGGTATGGACTAGAAGGGGAAGTGTCACGGTCCCCATGTGAGAGGATGCGGAATGATATCCCTACTTTTTTGTAGGACTGTAGCCACGTGGATTTAAGCATGTGCTTTAGTTGCTTCCCTGTATTCCACCCTCTAGGTTTACTGTTCTACACCAAAACCTGTCACATCAGTAGTATTGGGAAGAGCAGCCTTTAGTTCATTCTGTTCAAACATTTTACAGGTTTTCTTGAGAAAGGAAAAAAAAAAATCCCCCCACCTGATTTTTGTGGCCTTTTACATATATGTGCATGTGAGATTTTTCAGGCTGTGGAGGGCTCTGTCATAATCCAGCAGGAATGCCTGTAGGAAAGTTAAAGTGGGCATCTATTCAGGGAAACGACTGCAGAAATGGCATTGTGGGGTCCATGTTTATGGTTTCTCAGCAACGCCGGTTGGCGTCTCCTCGGCTGCGAAGTTAAAGGGCTCCTTTTCAACTTGCCAGCTCCACGAGCTCGGCTGGGGCTCCCTGCCACGCCGGGCTCTGTCGGGATCACACACCCTGCGTCGGGATCACACACCCTCCATTGGGATCACACACCCTCCGTCGGGATCACACACCCTGTGTCAGGATCACACACCCTCTGTCGGGATCATTCATCCTCCGTCGGGATCACACATCCTCCATCGGGATGCAGGAACCGGCGTGCGGGATTGAGTTAATAGCAAATAGCTGCGGGATGAGGCAACAAATGAGTCGGAGGCCTGAGCTTTGTTCACTCTGGGGCGCTGCAGGGTGCCCAAAAGTTAGTTTTAGGTTAGGTCTAGCCCTGCATGAACCCCGTGGCTGGGTCTGGTGATCGGGGTACCCTTTCCACGTGGAATCCCATTGCGGGGAATGGCCGGTAGTTACACGTCCAAGTTTTCCTTTGATTTCACTGGGAGTTTTGGGTGTGCAAAGAATGTGGGAATGGATCCTACGTGATTTACTGGCAGATAATTCACACAGGCTACTTCTTGGCTGTGTTCAGTGCGTTTCCTTCCTGCAAAGCCTGTCTTGGAGTAGTTTAAGCACCATCAGATTTATCTGCGGGACATTTTGAATACAGTTTTGGGAGGGAATGCCATCCAGCTAACTTCCCCAGTTTAGAAAAAAGGAATGTATAGGTTATTTTTGTGCCTGGCTATCCCTCGGGCTTTAAATGGCTATAAAGTAAGGACTATAGCCATTTAAAAGAAGTTACTAGGAAAGGACCACAGTGACCTTGGCAATATCTAATTGCAGGCTAAACTTTCTGGGTGGGCATTCAGCACTGGATGCAAAAAAAAAAAAAAAAAAAAAGAAAAACCTTGGCAGGAGCTGCCAGGGCTCATTATTTTCAGTAGAGCTTGACATTTCTGGTGTTTAAAAAAAAAAAAAATATAAAGTCAACAACTTCAAAGCAGTAGAGGCGTATGGAAAAAGTGGTTTGAGCAAAACCAATTTAGCAAGTGATAAAGTTATAATCAGGGAAATAAGTGAAGTAGGGTATTTATGGCTCGGCTTCTCTTCTGCTCGTCCCCCTTCTGCAGGAATGGGAGCTGGTGGTGCTGGGGAAGTTGAAGTGGAACCTTGCAGCCGTCACCCCCCACGACTTCATCGAGCACATCCTAAGGAAGGTGCCTCTCCCTAAAGACAAGTTGCTTTTGATCCGGAAGCATGCACAGACCTTCATTGCCCTTTGTGCCACAGGTAGGCTGAGGGGCTCTGGGTGCACCTGCTGCTTGCTGTGGGCTGAAAGGGCAGATTTGTTACTGGTGGTGCATCATCCCCTTCATCCTTACGTGATGTGGGAAGAGCTGCTGAGCCCTGTGGGACTGTCATGAATCAGGCCCCGGGACCGTGTAGCACCAGAATTCCTGCAACAGGGAGCTGCATTGAAGTCTGTAAGACTGGGTTAGACCACACTGTTCTCTACTTTGCTCATTCACTAATTTTTTGTAAGGACTGGTTGTAAGGACAGATGTGGGACAGCCAAAATATAGGAAGCTGTTAAAATACATGAACCCAAAATGGGTTTGGCTAATGCATTGCATGAATGTGTTCGTAAATTTTTCATTAACTGGACTCTGTCCAGATAAAATGTAAAAATGGTATTTTAACTTTTTTGTATGGATTTGTATGTGATAGTACCACATGCCTAAAACACAGGGAATGACAATTCAGAAGGTAATGATATTTTTTTTAAAAGAAAGATTTGGATTCTTTCTCTAAGTTCACTCCAAGAAAGCAGTGAAACCATTCTGTCATAAGGAACCATTATGCTCCCTTTTTTTCATATGGCTGAATACAGTTTCTGAAGATTCAGATGAGGACAGTTTCTTCTGTGGGAAGAGAAGGTTGTTAATTTATACTTGTCTGCAAAACAGGTTTTGTTTGGTTGGTTTTTTGTCGTTGGAGTTTTTTTCCCCTCAGTGTCTTCTAGAAAATAAGTGTACTCTTGATTTTCGTCCAAAGGGTTAATGGTAAGACCATTTTTTGGAAGCTAGATAAACAGCATGCAGTGTTTTCCGGAGTTATCATCAAATAGTATATGGCTCAGTGTTTGAACTCACTAGTTTAGCATATCTAGCCCTTTGTGATAGGAACTGTTCCACTTGTGTGTTTGCAGAGCGGAAAGGGAGACTGGGTGCAGCTTTTGGGTTTGAATGTCTGCTTCTGTGCCTGCTTCTTGGTATTTAAGGTGTAGTGACTGCTTTTACAATGTAGGTCAGTCTTTCCTACCTATGTTGGTCTGTTTTAGAGAATAGTATGTGGGCTGTGTTAGGGTAATTGACTTTCTGGTGACCATGATGTTCAGGCTTTCCCTTTTCCCACTGCTGCATGATCCTTTGCAGGCAAAAGACCACAGGGCTCAATAGAAATACTGCTGTTCAAATTCTGCAGGATCACTCCTGATCATTCATCAGCCATTTCTGACTAATTAGCTTTATACTTTAGGATTAATATATGTGATCAGCTTTGCCTTCTTTCTTTGCCTCCTCCCCTTATTTCATTCACGCTGCCTTTCCCATGGACATTTCTCTGGATCCTTACAACACCATCAGCTATCAGCTTTCAACATATCTGCGTATGATCTTCCAAAGCAGACCAACCTTCCCTCGCTTTTGTTGCTTTTTCACTTCCTACAATAGTGTTTTGGTTTGTTTCGTTTTATCCAAGAGGAAATTTTCTTGAGCGCTCTAGAATTTCATTATGATTTAACTTCTCAAATCCTGGTCTGTAATCCTTTGCCCTTGGAGTTTTCCCTATAACCAAACTACTGTAAGACTGGGGGCCATGAAGGAGTCTCCAGAGCCCACGGTTTCTTTCCACTCCATGAATTCTTTGATGGTTGGCCCCATGCTTTAGTAGTTCCTTTTACTGAGATCCAAACTTAAGCCCAGTCATGCAGTTCTCTCATGTGTTTCCCCCCATGTGATCTGCTTCTCATGTTATATGTCTCCAGTGCATGAACCAAAGTCCTTTACGAAGAGTTTAAAGAGGCAGCAAGTCAAGAATTTCCTTTCTTACGAATTAAAGACATAATTCTGCATACAGAGCTCCCCAAAAGTCAGGGCACCGTGGTGCTGGCTGTGGGTTTTCTTCTCCCCTCATGCCGTTTTCCACAGACCACTGTGCTGGTTTTTAGTTTTGAGGACTCACAACCCTTGGCCATTTTGAAAGCCCTCACTCCTGCATTCCCAGCTTACCAGCAAACTCCCACCCCCATTCCCATTATAGAAATGTTGTTACTACTGTATTTCCCTTTCACTGCTGCTCTTTGAAGAAAAGCCCCTTCTCATCAGACTTCCTTCCAGATCCAGTTGTCATTTCCTTTTCTTGTCCTGTTTGCTGCAGAGCTCTCATCAGCTGCTCTGTTTCTTCTTTCTCTTTCTCCCTCAGAGCTGCTGCTCTCCACCAGCTCAGGTTAAGCCTGGTGTTTCATTTCCCCATTTGCCTTCTTTCAGCAACATGACCTCCTCTGACATGTGGCTCGCTCTTCCCTTGTTCCCTCCATGTGTGTTTTTAGTCCGGGTTTGCCTCTTTCCTGTTCCCAGACCTGACCTCTCTGCCTGGCTCACAGCATGGCAGTGAATCCTGATTCACCTCAGCACAGCTTTCCCTGCTGTCAGGTACTTGTTCTTTAGTGGATCATGCAAAATCTGGTGTATTTCCTGAGTTCTTCACCAACTGCTCCGTTTTAATTTCCCAGCAGAAACGCTATAGCCAAAATTCCCAAGTGTTCCCTGCTTGTACAGAGCCGGCTGTGACCTCAGCCCTGCAACACTTTGTGTCAGCAAACACAGAGGGAAGCAACCATTAACAGTTATGGCTGTTCTGCTGGATGTGTAGAATCACTTTGATACTCGTCTCCATTCTCTGTTCCCTTTGAGCCTCCCATAAAAGGAGGTGATAACTCCATCCACCTGTATATTCCTTTCAATCACGTTTGATCAGTTTGGCACTCTCTCCGTTTCTCTGCCTTTATTTTGAGCCCTTGAGTTCCTGAAACAAGCTGCCTGGATATAAACCCACAGCCTCTCCCTAGTCCTTGCAGTGATTAATGATTCACATGAGCATGACTGAGACTGGAATGTATCCCTCTTTGCCCTTGGTCCCATCTGAACACACGGCTGCTGAGCAGGACAGAAGCTTGTTCCCTGAATAAAAAGTCTTTGCTTTCTGCTGCCCTGCACTTGCAGTGGTTCCAGGGGGCTCCTTCTCCACGAGAAGGGGATGAAAGCATCATCCACCCCCAGCCCTGGTGGTGCTGCCAGTGCAGCAGCCGTGCACACAGGGAGCTGTCACTGGGAGAGAGCTGCTCTGTTGGTTGGGAATTGCCCATGTGTAGGGCAGGTTTCTCCCAGCTGCCCTGCTCACTGCACAGTAAGAGTGTATCGATTGACATGATGCACTGGCAGAGCCTGGTCTGTCACTGTGTCATTTGTTTTCTCCTCCCGTGGCTCCCCCTGTGCGGGGTAGAATCTCTTCCGTGAGGATTCCGAATTTTAAAGGCACCAAGAGGCTGGATTTGGAGCCTTTGTCCTTACAATATAGCTTGGCAAAAGTGGTTTCCTCTCTTCCAAGGACAGACTGCAGGAGCTGGGCTTGTTTAGTTTAGACAAGAGAAGACTGAGAGGGGATCTCATCAGTGCTTATAAGTATCTCACGGCGGGTACCAAGAGGATGGTGCCGGACTCTCTTCAGTGGTGCCCAGTGACAGGACAAGAGCAATGGCCATAAACTAAAACACAAGAAGTTCCACCTCAACATGAGGAAGAAGTTTATGCTGAGGGTGGCAGAGCAGTGGCACAGCTGCCCAGGGAGGGTGTGGAGTCTTCCTCTTTGGGGACATTCCAAACCCACCTGGACATGTTCCTGTGTCACCTGCTCCAGGTGATCCACATGATCTCCAGAGGTCCCTTCCAACCCTAATGATTCTGTGATTCTGTGATTCTTCAGCATGGGAGGATCCTGTTAATCTGTGAGCCCAGTGGAGATGGGCTTCTTTTGCTCACTGGGATCATGTTGCTTTTCAGTTTTGCCCACACCTCTGTCTGATTATTGCCTTGCACCCTTCATTCTCCCTTCTCTTTTGGCACAGTGCTCCACAGTTTGGAACTGTTTTCTCAGCGGGGGTGACCATTTGCCTGTGCTGTGCTCCAAGCCAGGGGAATCACTCCTGGGGGAGTGGGAGAGGGCAGTGGTTACAGAGGTGTGTGTGGAACATGCCACACTGCTGCCGAAAAGAAACCCATGCATTGTTTCCTTGGCTTCAGCATGCCCTTCATTTCTTCCTCCATCCTGTTCAGAGTCATGGATGCACAGCTGCTTCCTTGTGTTCCACTCTCTGCATGGAGGCTGAACACACCACTGTTCTGGTGCAGGATAGCCCTTTCTGTGTGAGATCCTGTAAGGGGCTGGTGGGTTTTGGGGAAGGACAGCCCGTGCACTTTTGGGAAGAGCAGCTGCCCATCTCCGAACGCGAGCTGTGATGGAGACACTCATCTCAGTGAGGAGCTGTGCAGGGCTTTAGTTGAGCAGCATGCAAAACTTGGGAACAAAAACCTTTGCAGGCTTGCAGAGACAGAAGGCAGCTTGTGTAAAATCCCAGGCTCAGTCCTTTGCGTGGTCTCTTCTCTGAGTCTTAGGGCAAGTGGGATATTCCTATGATGGATGCAGTGCAGCATCTCAGGGCAGTGGCTTTCAGAGCATGTGTCAGCAAAGAGACTAAGAAAGAAAAGGAAAATTTCAGCTGTAAGTCAGTTTTGTGTAGTGTGCCAAACCTCTGCCCACTGTCTATGGGACATTAATCATCTGCACTTGAAAGCTCAGAAGATTTCTTTTTACCTCTGGGCCAAATCCTGTGTCCTTCTTCAGACAGAAGTTCTGTGGAAGTCAGTGAGAGTGTTGTCTGAGCAAAGACTGTTGAGATGAGGCCCACAAGCCTAGTAGTTATCTGGAGGGTAACCACACAGGATGCTTTGTAGTACAAGGAGGCATATTTGGTCCTCAGGATTCCTGCCGGGCAAGTCTTCTATGCATCATCTTCTCATCCAGTGTAACTTACTGGGCTCTGTCCCTGCAAAGCGTGATACGAGTTTTATTTGGGACATGTTCCTTGCAGAGGGAAAGAAAGAATTCTGCAGAGGCTTCATTGTGTGAATTAATCTCTTCAGAAATAAAATGCATTTTTCAGAGTGGCAGTGTTTGCACTTCCTGTGTGGCAGAAGAAAGAGTAATCCAGATGAATTTATTGCTATACAAAAGAAGGCTCTTGCTTGTTCCAGGGAGGGGCAGCCCATATCAGTATATTGAGCTTTCCAGACAAATGGAGCCACAAGTACCAAGGAATTGCCATCATCAGGTAATCAGGGCCTGGGGAATGTTTCATGACCAGTCAAGTCTGGGAAGACGAGGTGGAAGGACATGGAGCAAGAGACAGCGCCTGTACTGATGCAAGCTGGTGTAATTTCAGAGCTGCCAGATGAGTTGCCCTCTTTCCTACCATCTGCAGGTCTGACCTTTCAGTGCTTCAAGCACGAACATCATCCTGATCCTTGGTCAGGCTTCCCTAAGGAAGGTGTAGAATAAAATAATAACCAGTGCAAACAGTTGTTCAGAAGTAGGATTTACAATCAGCATGTTGTGGTGACTGCTGATGTTACGTCTTCACTTCAATAGTTGTGATGAAACATCAGGATTTAGGATGCTTCAGACCCATTTGTGTAAAGGGCAAATACTGCTTGTCTTACTGTAGCCCAGGAACAGAATTAGGTGTCTGCCCTCCCTCCAGCTCAGAGTATTGAAGCATGTCTACATCCTGTTTTACTTTGACAGTCTTTTGTTAGGTTGTAGCTGGTGCTGCCATGGCCTTTTTTTGAAGGGCTGAAGGGTCGTCTGGTTTTGCCTTTAGAAGCAGAAAGGGTTACCTTGGGGAAAATCTTCAGTGTCGTGTAGAAATCCGAGAGCAAGAGGAAAATATGACCAGTGCAGTTAAAAACAACTGCACTTGGGAAAAAAGAATAGCACACTGACACTGGAATTGCATTTGAATCAGAACAGGCAAGAATTAAATCCACAACTTCCACTCCTTAGTCCTTTCGTTTAAACTTAGATGGTTAAATACAGATCCATGCTTATCTTCATAGTAAGTCATTGGTTGGGTGAAGTTTGAGGCTGGTTGTGACCATTTTATTGGTATATCAATACTTGTTCTCCTGGTGGAGGTAACACTTTTTTTCCTCTCTTTTCCCCCCCTGACACCATGAGAAGCTTTACCTCCTTAAGACAGCAGTTTCCAATTCTGTAGTTGCAACTCTGCAAATAAACCTCTGTCAAACTACAGAGATGAAAACAGGCTGCTCCAAAAACACAAGCAGCAGCCAGAGCAACAACAAGGGTTGTTGTGAGAAGGTAGAGAGTTCCCCCACCTGGCTTTGACACACCGAGCAGGTTCAGCCTGGATATTTGGCCCCTTGTTTGTAAAGTCCTTGAGGAAATAGGTGATAGTGAAATGGAGATGGGATAGTTTCTAGTGCTTATTGCCTGGGAATAGAAAGTAAAGCAAGTCCTGCTCTCTGACAACCCAGTGTCTTCCCTGGAAGTGTTCTGTGCTCAGATTCTCATTGCCTACATGTTGTGACACCACTCCTCTAAATTACAAGACTCCTCTACTTTCCCATGGAGTGGCATAATCACAGAATCAGTTAGGTTGGAAGAGACCTCTGAGATCATGGAGTCCAACCTATAAACCTATAAATCACAACAAAGTTAGAGTCAGAGCCATGCCTTCGATGCAGGCTCTGGATGCCCAGTAACCAAGGTCTGAAAGAAGGATTTTGCCCATAGCCTTGCTTCAGGTGTCCAGGAGGAAGTGCATTGTATAAAATTGAGCGGGTTCATCATATATAACAAAAATGTGAAGTAAAAACACATTTCAGCTTCACATGTTTAGGTCCTCTGCCTCCCCCTTTTATTAATTTATTTATTTTTTTTTTAATCCCAGGGCAAATTTTTTATTTAATCCTGGGGGGCAGTTTTACCTGGGTGAAAACTGAGTGAGGATGGTGGGCCTTGGCTTGTTGTCATGGGGAAAGCAGAGATAGAGGTTTATAATTGATAAAAGCATGTAAAAAGCTTGTTTTGAATTTCTCAATGGAATCTAAGGGGCTCTGAGGGCGGTTCTGCATCCCCTCAGATACGGTGCTTAATATTTATGCTTCCATTGCACCTTGACAAACATTTCACGTAGTTATTGCTTTGCTTGAATATGGAAATATGTTAATTATGGCCTTTATTCTGCTGCCTGCTCTTTTCCTCAGCCTTTTCTATTCAACCCTCTAGGTGGCCCAGCACAATGTGGCTCCTTTTCTTTCAGTGAGCTCTTTCCACACTAATAGGGTCCAGGGTGATGTGGAGAACCATGTGCACAAAATTGGTGCACCACCCCCCATTCCTTTGTGGGCATGTCAGGTTAAATTCATATCAGCAGGAGGGTCACTGCCATGATTTTCAATAGCACGAGATGAGGTGATGACTCCAGACAATGGTGCCACACTCTCCAGTTGGAGACACTTGCCTCACCAGTTGCAGTAGTTAATTAATATGCTAAAAATAGAAGCCAGTGATACAAATCGCTGCCTGTTGTACAACAAAGACTGGGCATGTGTAGCTTTGATAGCCAAGTTTATGGTGCTTGTTATGGAGGGAAGTTAGTTTAGAGCTAGAGGCGATGTAAGACTTTCTGGATGCTGAGCTTTAGTCACTCTGGGCCTCTGGCCATTCGCTCGCTGTCTCATTTGCATTATGAATGACATTAAGGGAACTAACAAGGTTATTGGGCATAGAAATGTTCGCATGTGACCCCACGTGGAAGCAGACCTACAGCAGTGCTAGTTGGCAGGGACACTGTGCCTCTTTATTCGGCTTCCTAGGAAGACAGTTTCTGGGAGTAGGTATAAAATCAACCACGAGAACACCGGTGTTGGGATAGCGTGGAGCTCTTGGTGCAAGCCCCTGGGAGGCAAGGAAGTTCAGAGGGCAGGCTGGACCCCGTGTCCTTTGCTTGGAATGCAGGACGTGGGAGCTCCCTGCCTGGGGCTCCCCACCAGCCACCTGTGTCTGGGTGAAGCTGCTCCCTGGGGTCTCAGTGCCCACAGATGAGGGGGTGGGTCTGGTCCATTTCTGCCTGCTGCTGGCTCAGATGATGGGTAGGATGGGGTGGGTTCAGTAGGGACTGTCCACAAACACTGGCAGAGTTTGAGAGCCTTTTGCATCATCTTTTTACTAGATGAGGAGGGGTAAATCACGCAAAGTCAATTGCTAGCCATAGTAGGCAAAGTTACTTCAGTAAAGCCCAAAGATCAAACACAGCAGTTGCTTCCCAGCTTAGGGTCACATTGGCCAATTGAAGCCTTGTCCACACCAATAATGGCATGTGGGAGTGACACAATCCCCAGGAAATGCAGTGTAGAGGAAAAACATACCCATGGAAATCTAGTCTGCTTTAATTTATCCGTTTTCTAAATAAACCAGTGGGATTGCTGAGGACTCACTCAGTGTAGATGGGAGCAGATTTTAGGGATGTGACATGTCTTCCATAAATGTGTCTTTGACCATTCTTAAATTTTACAGCTTTCTGTGATTTGTTCTCTAGGCCAGGAGGACACTGGACAGTCAGTCAGGCACATAAACCCTTGCAGCCTTTATAAAAACCTCTTGTTATCAGAGTCCTTTAACCATTCCTGCTCTTCATGTTGGACTTCTGTGAACTGGTGTATACTGGTGCGTATAAATCCACATGAGGTAAATGTGAAAATGATTTTGATCATAGAATCATTAAGGTTGGAAAAGACCTCTCAGGTCATTGAGTCCAACCATTAACCTGGCACCACCATGTTCACGACTAAACCATATCCCCATTTCCTCTCGTCCTGTCCCTTGTTCCCTGGGAGAAGATCCCAACCCCCACCTGGCTACAACCTCCTGTCAGGAGTTGTAGAGAGCAATAAGGTCCCCCCTGAGCCTCCTTTTCCCCAGGCTGAGCCCCCCCAGCTCCCTCAGCTGTTCCCCATCACACTTGTGCTCCAGACCCTTCCCCAGCTCCAGACCCTTCCCTGGACACGCTCCAGCCCCTCCATGTCCTTCATGTATTGGGGGGCCCAGAACTGGGCACAGGATTTGGGGTGTGGCCTCCCCAGTGCCCAGCACAGGGGGACAGTCCCTGCCCTGGCCCTGCTGGCCACACTATTGCTGACCCAGCCCAGGTGCCATTGGCCTTCCTGCCCAGCTGGGCACCCCTGGCCTTGTGTCCAGCTGCTGTCTCAGCACCCCCAGGGCCTTTCCTACAGCTTTTCCAGCCCCTGTGCCCCAGCCTGGAGCTGCAGGGGGTGTTGTGACCCAAGCGCAGGACCTGGCACTTGGCACTGTTACCTCATCCCATTGGCCTCAGCCCATCTATCCATCCTGTCCAGATCCCTCTGCACAGCCTTCCTGCCCTGCAGCAGATCAACACTCCCACCTAGCATGGTATCACTGACTGAGGGTTCACTCAATCCCATCATCCTGGTCATCAATAAGGATATTAAAGGGAAGTGGCCCCAGCACTGAGCCCTGCGGGACACCACAAGTGACTGGCTGAAAGTGCAGTCATGGCAGTGTCATTCCTGTTACCTTGCTGAGATCAGCATCCTCAGGACTGTGTCCTGCACTCAGCAGTCAAGGCTCTCCTGTTGTCTCACTCATTAATGGGGCCAACATAATTTTATTTTCCAAGAATCAGTACAGTGGGTTCGTATGTTTCCAGTTGTCCATAATTACTATTTTTAGAATAATGGCAGTCCATGTTCCTTGCTTCACTGGGTGGGAGTTTGCTCCTTCAGAAGTGTTTGTCAGAGTGTGATGTCTGCTGAGCTCCCCTGGTAGGAAGCAGCATGCAGTGGTGGGCTTCTAGGTGGTCACCTCCTGGTGACCTCATGAGACAGATAAATCCTTGTCAGGGTTTCAGCTCCTCCTTTTCTCTGCCCACTTCTAACACCCTCCTTCCAGTCCAGCTGGATGAATGCTGTGACCCAAGTCCCATTCCTACAGGACTGCTTCAATCCCAGGGACATGTTCCAGCCCAGAGAAGAACATGATGTCTCCACAGCTATTGAAGTACCTGCCAGCTCTCAGTCTGGGAGGCTGAGAACAACTCTCCATGTGTCTAAAACCTGAGTGGTTACTTAGGCATCAGCAGGGTTACAGAATTTGTGCTGGATGCACGGAGAGGATTTGGGATCTGCATTTGGGCAGTTTTCTGTAACAATCTGTTTCTGTAGACTGAATGTATTGCTTGTGGTTTATTTCAGACTGAGTATTGCTTTGTTTTACTCTGCGTTCAACTCTAGTCTCCTCAGCTGAAAACTGGTAGATGAAGGTTTGTTAATGAGTTGTTGTTGAACCAAAGCACTTACAAATCAAGTTTCATTTTAGGAATATGTCAAATGATGTGGAAGATCTCATGAAAATGGTCTTTAGTAAGACATGCTGATAAACCAGTGCCTATGGCAGCATCCTAACCCATGAAGTTGTTATATAAAAACCACAGGATTTTATTTTATTTTATTCTTTCTTGGAATTTCGCAGATGTGTGAGAGGAAGTTCTGAAATGTATTTTCAGCTTGTTTATTAAGAAATAGTAGTAATGACAAATGGGATCTTTGTTTTTTCCTTTGGTTACGTAGCTATGGGCTGTAAGTGTTCTCACTTCCTAATTGCTAAGGTAGTAAAGATGAACCGTTAATTAAAATCTCTTTCCCGGACAGGTCTTTAAATGCTCGAATTAATTAAGTCTTTAAAAATTGACGTGACTAAAAATCTCATTTTGGTCCTTTGTGATACCTTATTCCAGTTAGTTTTCCAGTTATACAGAGGGGTCTAATGTGACCAAGACCCAAATTTCTGACATAAATTACAGAAAGCCTCCTTCTTCTCTTTCCTTTTCTTTAAAACTAAGGAAAGACTATTAAAAATTGTCCAGGTTTACTTTATGCATCAGTGAGAATAAAAGACCGAACTGCATTTCCATTTTAATTTGCAGGTCTGTTCCCCCTCCTTTGAGTGCTTGTGATGAGCAGTGTGACTAATGAGCTCCACAGGACCAAAAAGAGTGGCACTTTTCCCTTTCTTCTCCTTCCCCGGGTTTTATTCTTGGGTGTGGTTTTTTTTTTTTATGTTGCTTGCCTCTGATGTTTTGCAGCTTTTCTGGTCTGGGCTTGGACTAATTCCCAGATCTGTTCCCGCAGATTTTAACTTTGCCATGTACCCACCATCAATGATAGCAACTGGAAGTGTGGGAGCAGCCATCTGTGGCCTTCAGCTCGATGATGGGGACAGCCTCACGGACCTCCTGGCCAAGATCACAAACACAGATGTGGTGAGTGTCCTGCATTCCTCTCCTCCTTTCACTTCAGAGGGCACAGTGGAGCTCCAGGCAATGAAACCTGTCCTGATCCTGCAAGCTCAGCGGAGAGAGGGAGGGGGATGCTTAAGGAGTGAGTTGCAGGCATGGACCCAGCCTTTGAATCTCCAGAGCTCCTTGGACTCTCAGGATCAATTTTTATTCAGCCTTACTGGTTCAGCATCTTGGTGGGGAGAGGCTGCCCTGCCTGTGCAGTGTCACAGCCCCCCTGGGTACCCTGGGCGATGGGGCGAGCAGGCAGGCAGCGTTCCCTGGGGCACAGAGTAAACCAGGAGGGCTTGTGGTGGTGTTGGTCCTGTGTTGGCAACCTTGAAACTGTTCTGCTGGCCCTCATTGAGCCATCATCTGAAAATCCTTGGCTTGAAGGAAGTGAGTGAGTGGTCCAGTTTACCAAAAACAGGAGAGGATTTCGATATATATTTTTTCCTTACAGTCAGATTTATCCTAATTTTCAGGTGTGCAGTTCTGTGGCTTCCCGTTTCTTTTGATTGGAACTGGATTTGCATAGAAAAAGGAACATTTCCAATTCTGAATGCTTATAGTGGGGACCTTAAAGATCATCTTGTTCCAACCCCCTGCCATGGGCAGGGACACCTCCCACTCTCCCAGGTTGCTCAGAGCCCCATCCAACCTGGCCTGGGACACTCCCAGGGATGGGGCAGCCACAGCTTCTCTGCCCAACCTGTGCCAGGGCCTCCTCACCCTCACCAGGAAAGAATTTCTCCCTAATATCCAATCTAACCCTGCTCTCTGTCAGTGTGAAGCCATTCCCTCTTGTCCTGTCACTCCAGGCCCTTGGAAATAGTCTCTCTCCATCTTCCCTGTGGGCTCCCTTCAGGCACTGCAAGGCCACAGTGAGGTCACCCCAAAGCCTTCTCTTCTCCAGGCTGAACAATCCCAACTCTGCCAGCCTTTCCTCCCAGCAGAGCTGCTCCATCCCTCTGATTATCTTGGTGGCCTCCCCTGGTCTTGCTCCAAAAATGTTGATGTCCTTCCTGTGGGAGTGAGTCCAGAGCAGGGACACCAAGGGGATCAGAGGGATGGAGGAGCTCTGCTGGGAGGAAAGGCTGGGAGATTTGTGTGTAAGGCCCTTTTGCAGCACCTTGCAAATTGGACAAAACTTTTTATGTCCTGTGCTGAATTACTATCCAGTTTGTTTCAGTCTGAAAGAACACACCTACAAAAACACTTTAGTAGTTCTTAAGTGGTTAGAAAAAACAACATGTGGGGTTTTTTTTTGCATTTGTAATTTCTTCACACCTTTTCTTTTTAAACTTATTAGATTTTGGGGTTTTTTTGATCAGAAATGTGCTTTTTGCTATCCTGGTGAAAATCTTTCCAGATCTGACTGAGACTGCATTCCTTTGGAAAAAAAAAAAAGATGCTCATTCCCAAATAACAAAGAACACTGAACATTTTACTGTTCACGTCTCCTCTCCAAATGCCTGTTGGCATTGAGTAGAGACAAGCTTTCTTTTGCTCCTGGTGTCAGCCCACAGCAGCACAGACCATGGAGGAGAGTCTTAGTCCTCAAATCAGAGCACACTTGGCATAAAAGGAGCTTCTGGATAATTTAATCACTAAAATATAGAAGTCTTTGCTGAAGTTAGAGGTGCTGTCATTTTATTCCAGGTGTTTCCATTGTTGTGGCAGAGGTAGCCTTAACTCCCTGCAAGCTTTGAAGTCTCAGTCCAGCCAAAGGTGGCCAAAATTTGTAGCTTGGACAAAACAGTGTATTTTTCATTAGACAGATATTTGGATTTGGGAGAAATATTTTGGTGGAAATTTTCCATGTGACTTCTGCATTGGAAAAATGCAAAAGGGCCCAGGACTGGAAACTTTAATCCCACGTGTTAAAGCTTGAGAGAGAGAAGCAACTGAAAACAGGGTTTCAGGGAAATATGGAGCAGTCTTAGCAATAGGTAGTAATACCAGCCTCATGTGTAAAATGCAGTGTTGGAAAAAATGTACTGGCTAGATTGTGTAAGAGTTAGCCCAAGGCTGTGTTAATAAAGAGTAAAGACTATTGTAATATATTTTACACTGGGACTTAATTAAAGTTGAATGAACAGCTTCAGTTCTCTCCCTAATTTCTGATGCCTGAGAGCTGTTCCTGCAGTGCCACAATTAATTTATTGTCACTGCGTGAATGATTTTTTCAAAGGGGAGGTTAGGGAAGAGGGGGAAATGAGAGTTCCTGGGCTTCAGGAGCATCACATGGTGGAAGAGCAGGGAAACTCACAGGAATTGCAGTTCTGCAGAGGAAAAACCTCTTGCCCCCCTGTGCCTTGTAGCCCACAGGAAGCATCAGGAAGCTGGGGGAGAGTCCTTCCCAGCCAGAGGGTGCTGGGGGCTTCAGGTCCTTTTTGGGCTTGGTGTGTGGGATTGCTTAGCATGGAAACAGGTGATAGGACTTGCTCACTGCCTTTTCAAAAAATGCCACTGTCTGAGGTGAAGCATGAAAAATTTCAGCTTCAAAGCTGCAAGCGTGTGAAAAGGGAGAATGATGATGAAACCCTGGTGCAACTTCACTGCAGTGAGCTTTTCTGGACTTCTACTGTTTTATAATGATAATTTAAAGGTGCAGTCTATTTGCTGGGAAATTACAGCATAAACCAGGAGGCTGAAATTGGTGGAGTTATTTTAAATTTTCACTGTTGTAACTGAGACTGGGGTTTGGCCTTCAGTGCGAAAATGAATGTTTTTAGGGGATGTTTCATTAAGAATTAGACCAAAAATATGTTATTAATAAACAACATCTAATTTAGAGCCCAGCTGTTGGGTAAGCAAGCAGCCAACACACTGATTGTTTGAAACACATTGGTGTTGGATACCCTTGTATGAATCCAAAGCTCCAGATTTTAGACAGGATTGTACAATCTGTCTAAAGAGACAACACTTATTCCTGATAAATAGTTGTCCTGGGCCATTTGGTGAAGGTTAAATCGTAGCCTGGAGAAACAGCGACAACAGGGCCATGCAAACCTTGGTTTCATTACTCCTTCCACCCACCAAAATAAACACCAGGGAGCTGCTCTTGGAGCAGCTGAGAAGCTCAGCAGCCTTAGGGGTAGTGAAAGTAGCTCTGCGTGGTATATTTGAATTGGCTTTTGTCATCATTACTGTCCCAAAGAGTCACTAAGAGCTGGTCCCACACAACTTAGGGAGGTGATTCTCCCCTCTGCTCTGCTCCCATAAGACCCCTCCTGGAGTACTGCTCTGAACGTGTCCCGAACATAAGGAGGACATGGAAGTGTTGGAGTAAGTCCAGAGGAGGGTCTTGAGGTTGATAAGTGGACTGGAGCACTTCCTTTATGAAGAGAGGCTGAGAGAGTTGGAATTGTTCAGCCTGGAGAAGAGAAGGATTTGGGGTCACCTAATGGTGGCCTTGCAGTGCCTGAAGGGAGCCCACAGGGAAGCCAGAGAGGAATTTTTCATCAGGAACTGTAGTGGCAGGAAAAGGGGGGAATGGCTTCAGACTGAAACAGGGGAAATTCAGGTTAGATATTAGGAAGAAATTGTTCCCTGTGAGGGTGGTGAGGCCCTGGCACAGGTTGAGCAGAGAAGCTGTGGCTGCCCCATCCCTGGAAATGTCCAAGGCCAGGTTGGATGGGGCTCCGAGCAACCTGGGCTAGTGGAAGGTGTTCCTGCCCATGGCAGGGAGGTGGAACTGGATGATCTCTAAGGTCCCTTCCAATCCAAATCATTCTGTGATTCTGACTTCACACAGCTCTGCAGGATGGGGATTGCATGTTCCATTCTGTTTTCCTGCCAGTGGGTGGGAACATTCCCTTTGTTCCTGCTTGCAGAGGAGAGGCTGGTGGGCAAAGGTTAACAGACCTCCTCACAGGAAGCCATGGAGCTCCCTGTGCATCTCCTGGTGGGTCATTGCAATGGAAAAATAAACAACTCAGGAAGTCAGGAATTTCCATAGCATCCCAGACCAGCACTCCAGTGCAAGGAGTATCCTGTCCCTCCTGGAGCCAGATGCTCTGGAGGAGGATACGAGCATCCCTGCTGAGCACAATTACGGGATGTGAGGAAGGGTAGCTGAGCGGGCTGGGCACATTTTAAGGCCTTGCAGTCAATATTCTGCTTTGTCCCAGACCTGTGCTGGGTAAATCTACCCCCTCACCTCCTGGATGAGCAGCCCATCCATCAGTATGTCAGCTCGCCAGCCATGGGTCTGGAAGTTGCCTCCCTGGGCATGCCTGGGAGTGTTTCCCTAAATCATGTGCAGGGCATGTGTGCCCTGGCCATGTCTCCTCCCAGAGGAGAAATACATGAAGGTTTCTGAGGAGCTGGAGGAACTGCTGCAGGGGTAGGTAGATGAAAATCTTCACCTCTTGTAAAGCACTTTGGACCAGAATTTTGGAGGCTACAAGTCAGTAAGAACTAGACACACAACCAAGTTTTAGACCTCCAGAGGCCCCCTGCAGTCTGTTTTCTATGAGGCTGAGTGCACTGAAATGTAGAAACTACTGTCTCATACTAAAAATGTGGTCAGGGTTGCATCACTGGTAGAAGCTGACAAGGTTAGGTCCCAAATTAAACTGATAAGTAGCTGTTTGTGTAATGAGCTCTGCAGCACTATGGTCACCAGAAAGGCTGGTCAGGTCCACTGTGTGTGCTAGTGGGGGTTGTGTGTGCACAGGAGGAGCACCTTCTTCTTAGAGCCCAGCTCTCAAGGTCACATCCAGATGACATAAGGAGTTGTCCTCCCCAGCATCAGCAGCTGGGGAGAGGCAGAGCCAACATGTAAGCCTGTGCATGGGCACAATTCCTGTCTAAAATTCCGTTCCCAGATGGGAACTGGTGTGTATTGAGCTGTTTGGAAAATCCTAAAGCATATTTAAGGGCCTGAGGTAGAAAGGAAAACAAGGGACCAAGCTTTTCTCAAAGCCTTGTCGACCGAGCTGGCTGTGAGCCCCTGTGAATGTGGAGCGGGGCTGTTCAGAAGGCTGGGTCCACAATAAATGGCATTTTAAATGGCACTTACAGTTGCCACAAATGTCAGTGCTGGGATTTTTTTTTATCCCCAAGATCCAAGAAGTCTTCATAAAGATCCCTGCAAATCTCTGCCCAGAAACGAAGTTCAGAACCCCTCCAAGCTCAAGAATTCAGTTTCTGTCGGGCCACAGTATAAAATCATGGAAATCTATCTTGAATGGCTCACAACTGAACATTGTCCCTACAGCACATACACCATTTATCCCTTCCTTTGTAGCGTTCAGGGCCTGTGGTTTTGGAACCAGGGAACAGGACTCGCTGTATCTTATCCTGCCTTATTTGTTGCAGACCGCATTTTGTATGCAAGGAAACAACAGGCGAAAAAGCCTCCAAAAGAAAGGAAGAATGAGATAGTTTCCTAAGTTGTCTTTGCCTGAGTTGGCAGCTGCTCCGTTTCATTCAGCTTTTTGTTCCCCAGTGAGTGCTGTGCGTGTGTAGCAACAATGGGGTGATGCAGTTACACCGCGGGCTCATGGCGGAGTTCCGTCACATCCATTCATAAATTCGGCACTCCGAGGAAGCCAAGCCCCCTGAGGAACCCTGAGGAACCGGCTCCACGGCCAGAGGAGCTCGCAGGCCATGGAGAGGCTGCCCCCAGACTTGCCCTCCACCTCTGGGCAGGGAGTCCTTGCTCAGCTAACACAGCTGGTTTTTAAAACCCCCTTTTCCCCAACAAACCCTCGGGGCGTTTGTTACATCAGGGTAAATTCCCAGCTTTTCACAGCTGCAAAGTATTACCTGTTGGACAGAGCTTGGAATCCCAAGCCACATCAAGCAGGGAGTATCATCCCAGGCGTGACATCTGTCCCTGCATTGCCCTGCTAGTGTTTTGGCCTTGCTAGCACTTTTTCCAGCTCTAAAAACATTGTTCTTTTCCCATTGCAATGAGAAATAACCCACATGAGCAACAGGAAACCAGCAAACTGACTGCTGAGCAAAGGGTGATACTGCATCTGGAAAGAACGCTGTTGAAAGGTCTGGAAAGACCAGAAAATTGCAGAGAAAAGTGTCCCATCTTTCACATGCTTAGTGATGGTTACCTTATTTATTGCATTATTGTGGAGTAAGTGGAGAAATTCTGTCATAAATGAGGTTTTTTGGGGATTGTTTTGTTCTTCAAACGAGATATTCTTGCTAATCCGCATGAAATGCCCTTTGGAACAGCAAATGGCTGTTTTCTGTATTTCCAGATGGAAAAAGAGATATACCTGTGATGGATGCACTTTGTTACAGTAGCAAACCCACATATTTAGGAGGGAAAATATTTCTTCTTTCCAACTGCATCCATGAGATGTGAGATCACTGTGATACCATAAATGCAGTAAATGGGTGTGATATTCCCAGAGCAGCTTTCCAGGCTCTTGTCTGGAGAACACTGGTGAGCTAAAGGCCCCACTTTGGGAAGGAAAGCCTGTTTATGTCAACAGCGAAGCATGTGCTTTGGAGAGGTTTGAATTGGGGCTTAAATGGGAACCAGTGGAGGAATCCAGCCTTCCCTTTGTATTCAGGAGTGCAGATGACACTTTCCATGTTGGGATTTATGTAAATCCCAACTCTTTAGTGCATGTCTGATTGCTGTTCTGTTAGAATATCCAAGCAATGCATACATGATAAGGGAACAGTATTATCACTTCCAGCATCCTTTCCATTTATCATACCAGATAAAAAAAGGTCCTTTCCTGATGTCCCTTTTGCAATTAGTTTTAAGCAAGAGGAAGAGATTGGGGGCATTAATTTGTGAATTAATTAACGTGTATGTTGAAGACCAACCACCCCTTAACACAAAAATGCCAGAAGGTATTTTTAGCATTCCCAGCAAAGCACTCCCAGGGTTTGGATCCAGACTCCTAAATCCAGTCAGGAAATGCAGGGTCATCAGAAAGTGTCCAGCAGAGTTACAGCTCAGTATTTTGCATTGTTCGCATGCATATATTTTGTATGCATATATTGTTTGTGTGTATACATGTTGTATATAACAACAGCTCTGCTGTTACTTTTCAGCAGCTGGTTGTAAAGGAGAGTAGAGTCGCATTTGGCTTTGGAAAGGCCTTGAGAAATGATCCACTCAGGCACTGAGTGGGATTGTCCTCAGCCTGGCTTTTAACTGGCTCAGGCTTTGGCTGGTGCTGGCCTTATTTATTCCGTGGTTACATCTCACTGTATGGGTAAGATCTTGTCAAGGGCTAAGCAATATTGAACACAATATTTTAACCTTGTTAAACAGTAGTTCTGCAGTCTTTGTTTTCTTCCTTAAGTGCTGCCATAATGCATTTTCTCTGGATTCCCAAGAGAATGCCATCTTGGATGGGCAAAAGCTGGGTTGCTGCATGGCTCAGACCAGTTTCCAGGTATCCAGATGTTTCCCTAAATTCTGGTAAACAAACATTAGGGTGCTTCCTGGGATAAGTTTTTTTATTTCTTCTCTCAGGCAAGACCCAAACTGAGATGCTAAAGGGGAATCTTAAAAATCACCATACAAAAAGCACTGTGTAACAGACCCGAGCTGAGTCCATCCCCTCCTGCATGACATGGTTTCCTGCATGACAGTCAGGGAGCATCAAATGGGATCCTGGGGTGCACTGGGAAGAGCATTGCCAAGAGGTCGAGGGGGTGATCCTGCCCCTCTGCTCAGCCCTGTGAGGCCCATCTGGAGTGCTGTGTCCAGCTCTGGCTCCTCAGGACAAGAGACATGGAGCTCCTGGAGCGGGTCCAGCAGAGGCTGCGGAGATGCTGAAGGGACTGGAGCATCTCTGTCAGGAGGGAAGGCTGAGGGAGCTGGGGCTGTTCAGCCTCCAGAGGAGACACTGAGAGGGGACCTCCCCATGTGTGTCAGCGTGTGCAGGGAGGGGGCAGAGCACGGACCAGGCTCTGCTCGGGGGTGCCCAGCAATGGGACAAGAGGAACGGGCAGGAACGTCCAGGGAATTCCACCTGGACATGAGGAAGAACTTCTTTGCTGTGCAGTGACTGAGCACTGAACAGATTGCCCAGAGAGGGTGTGGAGTCTCCCTCACTGGGGATATTCCAGAGCTGTCTGGACACAATCCTGTGCCATGTGCTCTGGGATGGCCCTGCTGGAGCAGGGAGGTGGGACCAGATGACCCACTGTGGTCCCTTCCAACCTGACCCATTGTAGGATTCTGTGAAGCTGTTGCTGGCCCAGGGAGTGCAGGGTCTGGCAGACCCCTGGGTGTTATATGGACAGTGTGGATCCAGGGATGCACTGTCATTTCTTGGCCCTGCCTGGCTGTGAAATGAATCTGGTGGTTTAAATCTGGCTTAGAGTGGTTGCCACTGTGGGAGTAGGTGTAGGAAATAAACAGACACAATGCCCTTATGGTCACAGAGCTCTGGACAGGAAGAAGGAGTTAAAAGATGTGTGACAGAAGTGGTTTACCTTCCTGTGATAGCCCTCCACTGCTGGCATTTGAGAGGAGTGATCTTTGTGGAGAAGGACACTGGTGCTCAGTTGGAGTGGCACCTGATGCAAGGAATACCATCATCCAAAGGGGACTGTTTGGATGGGGGACCAAAGAAGACTTGAAACTGGCTGGATAAAGTCTATGGTAGAAACCAAGCCAAATTACTAAGCCAGCTATAAAATGCCTCTTCAATGCTCTCCCTTTTTTTTTTTACCTTTATTTTTCTTTTTTTAAACATTTTAATTTTCCAGTCCAGTCTTGATTTTGCAGGATGGAGAGGATGTGGCTCCCAGGCTGCTCCTGGAGCTTGGAGCCACCACAACTGAAAATCCCAATTATTGACAGTGCAAAGCAAAACCCTGTTGGTTAAGTTGGAGGGGCTTTCCCTCATAGCTTGCCAATGAACTATAAATTCCAGTTTAAAACTGAAAGCTGGGGGCCAGTATAGGACTTAGAGAGGTGTTAAAAATTTTTAAAAAATTAATTATGTGTAATATTCTGCAGAGTCTTTCCCAGTGCTTGTGCTTCAATTGTCATGAATGGAAATGGAAGTCTTCAATTATTAGTGACTTGAATAAGCACATCATGCCATAGAGCTGCTGATTCCTCCTTCCAGTTATTTTCCCTGCCAGCAGTTTCATCACAGCCACGAGGCTACCCCTCATCAGACACAGAAAAACTTTTCTTGTACTTCAAATGCATTTCAAGTGTGCTAGTGAAATCACCTAGGGATGAAAGAGTTCCAAAAAATCCCAACCCAGCCAAAAGTTAATTGCCTTTTTAGTTCTCTACATGGTGATGTAAAAATAAAACTATGGAATGGAAAGTACCAGAACTATTTTAATCATTAAAATTACTAGACCATATAGAAGAATGGGGAAGTTGATCCATGTGACACACACTTGAAGTAAGTTTTTTTATAAAAACAACAAAGGCAATCCTGAAGGAATGGCCCAGTCCCTGTGTTGCAAAACCTGGGGCCAATGCTGCAGTGCATTATAATGTTCTTTCAGGGAAGGTTTGCTGAAAACAATTCAATTCATGCTTTGTTTCTTTGATACATTCGTAAAACTTTCATTTTCTCTTGTCAGTGTGATCTAGAGCAAAGTGAAAGTCCACCACCAGTAAAATATGTACACATACAGCAAATTCCCATGAAACTTGGAAGGGTTAAAAATAGCATGTCATGGGAAGACCAGGATGTTTGTCCTGGTGGGGTTTTTTGTATTTTTTTGTATCGTGTCACTTAACTTCGGACTGACAGAAAGTTCCAGTGGTGCCCCCATTCATAAAATAAAGTCACTTGCCTTACCACACTATGACTGCTGGGCTGGTAAGATACTCTAAATTAGGTTTTCTTCCTTTCACCTTTGAGATGAACACTCGAGGAGCTTTAGTATGCAAATAGCAACACTTTTTTGGGGAACCTATTTCATGCTGAATGCAGGTCATTTTACTGTAAGTTTCTTTTTAAAGAGTTTGGTGGTACATTATTTTAAGTTCAAAACCTAAGTATATACCAGAGAAATAATACAGAGTGGCCTGTGGGTTTCCATATGAACTAAAATCTGTGTGACAATTTCAGTCGAGGCCTCTTAATTGATTTTATGTACAAAATGAAGACATAAGAAATGACCCGTTTCTCTCTAGGGTTACCTAGAGATTTTAGCCTCTTCATACATTAAATGAATCATGACATTGCCCATCAGAGGTTTGTATAGTAATGGTGTAAATGATCATGTATAAGGGTGTTTAGGAACAGACAAAGTTGACTCCAAATGCTCAAACCTTATGTTCCTCCTGTCACCACCCTTCCTTCCCCAAGCCTGGCTGCAAGGAAATTGCCTCATTAAGCTTTTCAGTCTGAAGCTGCTTCAAAAAAAAAAAAATCTGGCTTGTTTTCAGAAGGACATAATATTTTTAAATTGTGCACCACTGTGCTTTAAAAAGCATTCTTATGAAAAAAAGAAAAAAAGCATTATGAGTGTAGTCTGTTACAAAAGTGCCCCCACACTTAAAAAAGCCTTGACCCATGAAGTGAGTTTTTGCCATTACCCTCTCACAGGTTAAAATAGACCCAAAACCTGCCTAAGGTAATAAGAGGGGATTTCCTTTAGCTGAGTTTCTAGTAGCTTTTGCCAGTTTCAGGACAAGAAGACGGGAGGATTTTGCAGCAAGCAGGAGCCAAGAAAAGTGGGTGTTCCTGAGCTAACTTCACCCATCAGGAGCATCAGCTTCATGAGCAGAACAGATACTCTTCACTTGATGTGTTTCCCCAGTCTGGCTGGGGTGACCAATCAAACCTCCCTACATGAATATGCCAACCATGTCCCAAATAACCTGGTACTGTGTAGAGGAAGTGGGGGGTGCTGCTCAGAGCCCATCTCCCCAGCATTGCTGTAGCATCCCACAGAGGGTCCCCAGGCTGACAAGAGCCCGTGGAGCCCCATGTGGGTCAGTGCCCAGCTCTGTTCTTCAGCCTGGAAGTGGGAATGGTGATAGTGAGTCTCACTGCCCCTGCCAGGCGCTGCCAGGGCTCTGATTAAAGTGTTGTGCTGTAAAAATCCTCCTGCCAAAACCTGTGTTTCTCTGCTCCTTGGAGTTTTTTGGGAGAGACTCAGCTCTCAGGCAGGCTGAGGCTGCTGAAAGCTTGCAGTATTAGTACCTTTTCCTACCTTAGTTGTAGAAGGATTCCTCAGGGCTGCTTTATAAAGATGTCATCTATCACAGCACATGGCAGTATCATATTGATGCTCCCAATCCCAGCCCACTGCATGTAATTGTATTCATACAATCACAGCTTGGGTTTTATTTTTCAGTTTCTGCTATAATAGTTTGTCACTGTTTTCCCACACTTTTTTTATTTATTAAATAACCGTATTATTTGGTCTTCCAGCATATTATCAGTGACACATTGTGTAAATATTTTAATAGTCTTCTTCATCGCTGTGTGTGGTGTAAGTGTGGTGGATCCTTCGCATTTATTTCTGTATTTGTGCTTCATGGAAATTGTGGGACTGCTGGTGTACAGGGCTCCTGGATTTGTGTACCCTGCTGTTTCTGAGTGTTATGTGCTCTAGTTTGAAATGCAGTGACCCCTGAGACTTGCGTGTTTTTGACTTAGATATTTTTCTGCTGTCTTTGCTTTATTGTCTTCTATGAAATTATTGTCAGTAACTGTTCGTAGGACTTTTTTAGTAGTCTCCTCTCAGAGCGAAGAGCACACCCTCTGCCTCTTCATCCTCTGCTGCTGAAATAATTTTTCTTCTCTGAAATACGCTCAGAGAACAAACTCTATCAGGAATAGTGTGGCCAGCAGGACCAGGACAGTGATTGTCCCCCTGTACTGAGCACTGGTGGAGCCAGTACCAGTGTGCTCAGAAGGCTTTGGAGAGTCAATATGAGGGAGCTGGGGGTGTTTAACCTGGAGAAAAGGAGGCTCAGGGAGGACCTTCTCGCTCTTTACAACTCCCTGGCAGGAGGTTGTAGCCAGGTGGGGGTCAGGCTCTTCTCCCAGGGAACAAGTAACTTAGCCCTGCATAGGAAAATGGAAAAATTCATATACTCTTAATTTCTTTGGAACACTTCAGGTTCCTGCTCAAGAAGACTGCACAGATCATGAAATCATAGAATGGCCTAGGTTGGAAGGGATTTTAAAGATGATCCAGTTCCATCCCCCTGCCATGGACAGGGACACCTTCCACTAGCCCAGGTTGCTCCAACCCTTGTCCAACTTGGCCTTGGACACTTCCAGGGATGGGGCAGCCACAGCTACTCTGGGCAACCTATTGAGCAAGGACCAGTAAAATATTAAGATTAGGGTCTAATAAATATGGCATTAGCCCTGTTCAAGCCAGGCAATTTGCACACTGAGCGCACACAACACGTGAGAATTCAAGGTCGTTCTGCGTCAGAGCAGACGCTCCTCGGGGGAGTACCAGGCTGATGCTCTTCCAACTTGTGCTAGCCCAGTAAGGGATAAAAAAACCCGCAACCCTGCCTGTCTCCACTAACAGCTCCATTTGCTTTCTGCCTAGGACTGCCTTAAAGCTTGTCAGGAACAGATCGAGGCGGTGCTAGTAAACAGCCTGCAGCAAGTCCGGCAGCAGCAGCAGCAAAGCAATCCTTCCAAGACGGTGGATGAACTGGACCAGGCCAGCACTCCCACAGATGTGAGAGATATCAACCTGTGAGGACATCGCCACGGAAAGTCACGCTTGCTCCCCTAGCCCAGTTTATTTTTGTTGTTATTTTTAGAGTGAATTTTTTTCTTTTTTCTTTTTTTTTTAAAAAAAATCTGCTCCCACATAGAACATATTTAAAGCTCTTTTAGGTAAAAAAAAAAACAAAACAACAAAAAAAAAAACAAAACAAAGAAAAAAAACAAAACAAAAACTGAATAATGAAAAAAAAAGCATTTGGTGCCTGTGATGTTCTACAGAAGGGAATCCCACAGTATATTTGGTAATTGCTATTTGATTATGTATCAGTGATATTAAATGCTTATAAAAGCATACAAAGTAGCTAGATCAATGTAAGCCTGCGTTTGTGGGAACAAAGTAGAGTATATTTGTCTGTGTATTATGACCTAGTGCATACACCCCTTTTTTAGATCTAAGAAAGGAATCGTGTGTGCGATTGTATGGCTTGACTAGATTGCAAAGCAATAGAAAAAGGGGTTTAGGGCAAAGTGGGAAAAGATCCCTGAAGCAATTGAACCGTTTTGAATGCAGAAGAGATTTGCTAATCTGTCACCTCTGTTATTAGTCAGAAGTGTTTGTTGGATCTCTGTATGTTAGTTTTGTTTACTCTTGCTGTCTGTGGTAGCTGCTACCTAAGAAAGAAGATGCTTTATTTTACCAGCCAGAAGAGCAGGTGTTTTTTTGGGTTTTGGTTGTTTTTTGGGGTTTTTTTAGGTTTTTTTTTTTTTTTTTCCAACTTCCCCTCTTGACTTTTTTCTACTTTTCCTTCAGAAATGGTTCATTCTAAACACAGCAGCATCTTTGGCATAAGGGCAATTCTGTTTAGCCAGCTGTGGGCCAAGCCAAAGTTACCGAGTGTCCACGTTCCGTGGGGGAAATGCATGCATTAATCCTGCCTGGTTGGCTAATCAGACCTCCTCCAACCTTTGGATTGCAAGATGTGGTGGATCACCTATGAAAAGCATTATATTCCTTTACAGTGCTAATGCTTCACGTCAATGTTAACTTCTGGCAGCTTCTTAGCTTGGCCATAAAGACATTTAAATGATGCTCTGTCCATCTTCCTTTTTTAACATAACCTCACTGTGTCAAAGAAGATGAGATTTGGTTTGATCCCTCCTCTACCTTCCCATCTTCCCCCACCGCCTCCCACACACTTTTTCAGCATTTCATTAACTTTATTGATCCACAGTGAGCGTTTTTTGTAAACCATTTCATTCGAAAAGCACTTTGAAAATTGTTCCTAAGGGATTAAATGAGATGGTTTATGACAATTTTGCCGAGGAGAAAAAAAAAACAAAACAGCAAAAATGAAATAAAAGAAAAAAAAAAAAAAACAGGAAAAAAATAAGGAAAAAAGAAAAGGAAAAAAAAAAGAAAGAAGTCACAAAAACAAAGCATATAGCTTTTTATAGTCGATATTTTCCAGTATTTGGTGTACTTGGTTAGTTGCGGTGTTGCTGGAAATGCCAATACCCGCTTCAGATGACATTCCTGTCATGACATTCCGGATAAAAGCCTGACCATCTGTATTGTTCAGTGTCGCAGAAGGATCTTAATACCACCTGCATGCTCATCTATGGACAAGGAAAGAACATTCCTGGTGCAACAGACGTGATGGGAAACACCGAGGTGTGTGACTTGGAGTTTTATTACAAAGGTGTATTCAGTGTACTTGAATTTATTTTCCTGCTCCACCTGTAACGAAGAGGCATTTAGATGGCAAAGGAGTTGGAGCAGCTTCTTTTTATTTTATTTTTTTTTTTTTTGCACAATTGTATTAACAGTTTGCAGATATCCAATATGAAGCTGTTGGTTGAAATGTTAATGTTTGCATTTTTAAGGCAAAAATCCAGAAAGAACATGCTACTTCGAAGAATATTATATGTATGGACTCAGCCGTGTTTGGCTCGATGAGGGTAGAAAATGGAGTAAGATTCTAAGGTTTTGTTGTTGTTTTTTTTTTTTTTTTGGTTTTGGGGGGTTTTTTTGGTTTTGGTTTTTTTTTTTTTTTTTGCGCTGCTAAGAAGCTATGATTTGTTTCATTCTTATTCACATTAACAGTACTTAGCTGTATTGTTTCACTGAGTGTGCTGCTATTTTATAAACATTTTTATAATATATTATTTTACTGCTTAAATTTCAAATCCTGAAGTAGATGGTTAAGTGGAGATATGATGAGTTCTTTGATTTACTGGAAATGCCCTGTACAGTCGTTTTGTTTTGTTTTTTTCTTTTTCCTAATAGCGTGTTCATGATTACTTTTTTTATTTTATTTTATTTTTCTTTCTTTGGGTTTTTTTTGGGGGGGTTGTTTTTTTTTACTTTGTTTTTCTTTTTTCCTTCCTTCCTGATCACATCCTGCAAAGATGGTATACTTACCTCAGGTTTGCTGGACAAAACAAATGGTTCCCATTTTCACAATACCTCACACAGTGACAGTCTGGTTTTGCCCCGGGGCACTGGGGAGGGGTTGTGGAGCAGCCAAGGTGGGGGCACTGGCTCCTTTTTGGGTTTTTTTTTGGTGTTTGGTATCCTTTTCATAGTGGAAAAAATGCATTGACTCTCCCACAGGCTGGTCCCATCTTTCCCAAAACTTCTGGTGGGCACAGCCTTGTCCTCACCTCCCACCGCGATGTGCCACGCTGGGAGCGCCCGGATTCAGTGGTGGTGTCTCTCCTGGGGGAAAATCAAGGTAGTTGATGTTGTTGAAGCCAGACTTCAGTGTGTGTGACAGATCAGTCCATTCCCACCCAGCACACGTGGGTTCGTGTGCCAGAGGGTCCCAGATGGTTGGGATGACCTCTCCGGCGAGCGCCGGCTCCGTGTCCATCATGTTTGCATGGTTTGCTCCCCTCTCTGCTGCAGGGCAAGTGTAGGCAGCACTGGGATTTAGGGTGCCACCTCCCGCCTGCCCCATTCCCGTGGGATCACAGGGGTGATCCCTGCAGAGTCACCCCCACCCAGAAGGGGCTGAGGGCCACCACCGAGGTCAGCTCCAGTTGTGCTGGAAGGAGCGGCACCGTTCAGCATTCCCAGTCCCTCGCAGGGATCTGGAAGGTCTGTGCTGGCCCCAGCCCCTGTGTGGGTCCCTCCTGGGGTAAGAGTGTCCTGGGCTGCAGTGACAGACTCAGCAAGTATTAACCACCTGGTTACTGTATGTTGAAATTCTGGAGAACCTCGGAACTTGAGTGTTTTCACTGTAGCTTCCAAAATAAAATCACTGCCTAGTGCTCTCTTTTAACAGATGTCAAAGGGAGTGCACTGTTATTGCAAATGAGGTGTGAAGACTTTTTCCCCCCTGAACTGCAGAAACCTTCCTATTGATTGATTTAAAAAATAAATAAAAAATGTGGTGCTGATTACGCCTTCCCAGGTGCCAAAGGACTGGCAAAATTGCTAAAAGCTTTTCTCTCTCAGCTTCCTATTGATGGTACTTTGGATGATCTTCCCCTCCTTCCTTCCCATTACTGTAGTGTAGGAGCACCTCATAATGTATTTATTTGTCTTTCCAACGCAGTTGTGAAAGAGAAAAATGATTAACCCCATGTCAATGACAATGATTTGTGCTTGAGTAGTCGGATGGCTCTTCGTTATTCAGCAAACCACCTGGCCACTGGATTTTTTCCACTATGTTTATTACCATGTTCTCATGTACCTCAGAAATCACTCTCGGTTGCACAGTTTCTGTTCTCAAACTTTTTTGGGTTTCTTTTTTTTTTTTTGGCTTTATTGAGTGTGATGCCATATCAAGTCAATGTTATTCTCTCACAAATGTGCTCTTTAAGAGGTGTGGATGTTTATGTGGTCAGGGGATGCTAGAAAGTGTGGTAGTAGACATCAGTGTAAACAAAAAGTATTTAGAAAGTACACAAGGTTGTTTTCGATGGATAAGACTCTGATACGGTGTAGTCTTGATTACCTTTTAAAAGGTCTTTGTTCAGTGTTGTCATTTTTATTAATAACCTGTTGTTTTGACTAGTTTAAAGATGGTTCTAAGCAAAGTGTTCTGGCGGGATTAGGTATGCTGTATGGACAATAAACTCACCTTGACCTACATTTGCCTGGCTTGCTTCTATTCATGCCCTGAATTTGGCTGTATTACTCACATTGTCATGGTTTTTCCTCGGTGTGATGGTGCAAAAAAGGTGTGATTCTAAAGTCTCTGCTCTGGATAGGTGATGCTAGCAGGCATATATAGTGTGCACTGGTCAATGTCACAGTCACAGAACAAGCTTTCCTGCCTACTGGACAGGCAAATCCTGGCATGGCTCTCCTGGAGAACAATCCCCTGAGATTTAAGGAGAACAAAGCCCTAAAAAGCAGGTAAGTTGCAAGTTCGAAACGTTTTGTGGGGATTAAATGGAGCTGGTGAAAAGTCGTCCTAAGCACATGGAATGCACATTTTTGCAAGCCAGTGAAATAAGATTTAAATCTCCACTCAGTTATTTGTTGCATTGGAATGCTACTGCAAAAATTAGGTGTCTTTTCTTCCTCTAAACTTTGGGCAAACAGAGTAGAAGGAGTGGGATTTGTGGTGAAGGCAGAGCCTCCATGTGCTCAGCCTGTGGTCACGAGGTGGGATGCTCAGCCTCTCCCTCTCCCATATCTGCTTGCTGTGAAGTGACCAACCTGTGTGATGTGCTTGGCCTGACCTCATCATCCCTCCTCCACTGCATTCCAGTGGGAGTGTTCTGGATTTCCAGCCCTTAGGGAGAGCAAAGAGGCACTGAGGAATGAAGAAGAGGCATTTGGGCAGACACGCTGGGGAAATACTATCATAAAGTGAGTAATACTGCCCAAACTGGATAAATTAAAAAAAAAAAGACAAACTCCAAGATATAATGAACAGGGAGAAGGAAAAATAAGGAAAAAACAAATGTTAAAATGAAGGAACATGAGCAAAACCAGATATGAATGAATAGGAAAAAATGGTTGTAAATACTAAATATGAAATATGAATTAAATGAGTAGGAATGAATTATAAATGAATAGGAAACATGAATTAAATCAGGAGGCTGTGATTTGGGAGGTACAGATCTTTCTAGAAAATAATCACATAACCTTGTGAGCTGTGGCTTTAGGCAAAGTCTCTGAAGACTTCCCTGCAAAGTGGCCCGTGAGCCTCATATTTCCCAGGTGGTTTTCACCAAAGGTGGAGATTCTAAATCATCACGAGTCCTTGTTTTCTCTGGCCACCCTTTGACAACATGACCACCAATTTCTGGCATTTCACAGGCACAGCTTGGGAGCCTTTGAAGAGCTGGAACTTGTGAAGGTTCTTACACCTTCCTTTTGTCGTTTAAGGCTCAAAGGAGGGCTCTTCCAGCCTCATGTCAGGTTTTAGGGAGTTAGTTCCTTTCCCAGTACATTGTCACCAGTCCTGGAACTGCATGGATGTGCTCTGCACCTTCACGTTTTAAGATGTTTTACTAAATCTAGATGTAGAAGGAAAGAGGTGCTCTGTTGTCATTAAGTAAATGTATGTATATTTTTAGAATTAGGGCACAGAAGCTGAAATGGAAATTAATTGGACCAACAGCCTGTTTGTTCCCTTCCTTTGAAGAAAGCTGGCTGGATGCTGAGAAGCCACAGAAAAGAGGGTTAATTTTCACTGTTACGTGGCCTGTGAAACCATCTTGTATTGTTATCTTACCATCTGCAAACAATTTCTGCCTATCATGATCCTATACTTTATAGAAGGACAGCCTGAGGATTTTGAGAAGGGACAACAAAGAAAAATCATGCTTAAGACACAGATGGGCACACGCTGGACTGACTCCTGTGTTTAGGAAAAATTCTGAGGCGAAGAAAGTTTTAGCGCTGAGATTCCAGAAGAAAAACAAACTATCAGCCACACAATTGCTTGGTGTTTGTAATATCAGAATAAAAGTTAGATTATGTTTTATTTTATGTTTCCCCAAATCTCTGTAGGGAAAAGAAATGCAGGGGATTTTCCTTTGTTTCAATGAACTTACCCTGAATGATTGTTGCAGGCGTCAACTTTTCTATTGCAATTGCTGTGTTGTTTTAATTTGTTCAGGAACTATGTAATCACTCTTTATTCTGTGCTGCCCTGAAAAGCAAAATTCCCATCAAATCTCGTGCAACCAACACAAGCAGAATGAAATTCTTTCCCTGCTGGAAGACAGTGGGAACTCTTTAATAGGTCTAGTAATTTTCCCACCAACTCCAGCGTGTTCATGCCTCGTACTGTAAATTATTAGTGATCTGAATAAATGTAAGGCTGATGGAAAGGCAGGTAGAAAAGGTCTATTTTAATCTTTCACGAGGAAGAAAAAGCCCAGGAAATCACATGGCTTTGCAGCTCTGTTGCAGATACCCTCTCTCAGCCTTCTGCAGCCCCTTGCAGGTATAAACACAGAATAGTTGCATTCAGGTATTAGAGAATTTTAGTAGAGCCTTCTCTGTGCTATTTGCAAGTCAAAGCTGGAAGGGAAGGGAAGCAGGCTATGTTTTACTTCTTTACCCCACCCAGCTTGCTGAATCTTCCCTCCCAATTAAGGGAAAGTTTATTTTCAAAGCACTTTGGGGATCTTTTTAGATCTTTGGAGAAAGCTAATTGCACCACGTTTGCTTTGTACCTACTTGAAATATTGAAAGCAAAGCAAACACTCTTCTGCTTTTCTAAATATGATGATATCTCTTAGCAGAAAAGGCTGAGGGAGCTGGGGCTGTTCAGCCTCCAGAAGAGACACTGAGAGGGGACCTCCCCCATGTGTGTCAGTGTGTGCAGGGAGGGGGCAGAGCACGGACCAGGCTCTGCTCTGGGGTGCCCAGCAATGGGACAAGAGGAACGGGCAGGAACTGATGCCCAGGGAGTTCCACCTGGACAGGAGGAAGAACTTCTTTGCTGTGCAGTGACTGAGCACTGAACAGATTGCCCAGAGAGGGTGTGGAGTCTCCCTCACTGGGGATATTCCAGAGCTGTCTGGACACAATCCTGTGCCATGTGCTCTGGGATGGCCCTGCTGGAGCAGGGAGGTGGGACCAGATGTCTCACTGTGGTCCCTTCCAACCTGACCCATCCTGGGATTCTGGGATTGTGATTCCATTTAAAGGGATTCTCAAAGGTGATTTAATTCCAGCTGTGTGCAGCCTTAGGGGCACAGGTGTAGCACAATATTTTGACACCAAAAAGAGTGTGTGGCAGCTGATGTTACTGCTGATGCTGCCAGGAGAGAACAGTGAATATTGTGGGAGTCTTAGTGAAGACACTTGTCAGGGAGAACATGAGGCCACACAGGAGGCTTGAGGTGCACAGTGGGGAAGAACATCTCTCACTGATGGACACATTAAATCAAGACCTGTTGGGATTAGAAACTGAAGTGAGTAAAGCTTAGTTATTTACACTTAGGTATGAAAAAACGCTAAGGCTGCTCTGAGTTTTGCTGCAACCTGATAGAAAGAGAGAGAGAGAGGAGAAGATGCAAAGATGAAAAAAAAATAAAAAAATAAAAAGGGGAAATGTCTGTCTCCTTAAATGTCTGTCCTTCTGTGGAAACGATGGGGCGAGAGCTTGGTCTTACTATTGAGCTTCCTCTAAAAATAAACTGGGATGTTATTTGAGCTCTTCCAAAATGTAACATGCAGAAACTACAAGAAGAATTAGGACAGAGCAGGGAAGGAGAGAGAGAGAGAAAGGTCAGCAGACTGGCTGTGTTTGGCTCCTCAGATTACTTGGTAATGTTTCTTAGAGCAAAAGCTCTGCTTCATCTGACAGGGGACTCGCATCCCTGAAGAGCAATAGATTAACCTTTCTGATGAGGAGGGTTTGCAGAACTTGAACAAAGCTGTGAATGAGACATAACCAGCTGGAGGAAGAGGAGTGAAGTCAGCACTGTTATCCCAGCACACCCAAACAAAAATTTCTCTCCATTTTTCCAGCTTCCTTAAGTTCTCTCTGAGAGGAGACATCTTTGCAGTCTGCAGCTTCCTCAGGAGGGGCAGTGGAGGGGCAGACACTGATCTCTGCTCTGACAAGACCTGAGGGAACAGCTGGAGCTGTGTCAGGGGTGGGTTAGGCTGGATATTAGGGAAAGGTTCTTCCCGCAGAGGGTGGTCGGGCACTGAACAGGCTCCCCAGGGCAGTGGGCACAGCACCAAGGCTGGCACAGCTCAAGGGGCATTTGGACAACGCTTCCAGGCACATGGAGGGATTTTTGGAGTGTCCTGTGCAGGGCCAGGAGTTGGACTTCCACGATCCTTTTTTGCTTCCAGTTCAGGATACGCCTTGATTCTATGCTTCCAAGTTCAACTTCTTTGCTTCTCTGAGCAGCTTTTAATTTCAGTTTCTTTGGATTTGCTTCTTACCCACAACAAAGACCTTTCTGAAATGCCCCCACGGTATTGTTTAACCTCCCAAGGATGGGTATTAAGGCTACAGAGACTCGCAGCAGGAACGCCTGAGCCGCGGAGATGCTCGTCCTTAATGTCGGGCAGCTCCAGAGGCGGGGGTGGAACACGGGATGCGGAGGGAAAGGTGCAGGGCGCGGGATGGCCGCGAGGTGGAGGCACCGCCCCGCTGGAGCTTCCCGGGAATTCCCGCTCGGGGTTGGAACATCCCGGCGCTCGGAGCGCTCACCTGAGCGCCTTCACCTGCCCCGCATCCTGCAGCCACAGCCGCTCGGCCCCAAGGGGGTGGCTCTGCTCCCGGCGCGCCCCGGAAAACTCTGGGAAGCGCTTAAAAACTTCCCCTAAAAACTTCCCCGAAGTTACTTTCCCCCGAAAGAAGCCGATGTAGTCGCTGCAGAGCCGCGCTCTCCAGCACGTCCGACTCGAGGAGTGTCCGCAACACAATGGCTCTGCAGGATCCGACTGGGTTATGCATTTCTCCAGCAGGTCCTTCAGACGCGTGTTGAAGTGGGAGAGGACAAAAGCGGAGACATTCAGCCCAGGTTTCTGCTGGGCTGGTGCACTTGTAAGAGCAAGAAGCGAGATCAGATCCCAGAGGACAAGTGGGATGCATTCCCTGATGATTTCACTTTTGTGTTCCTAATTGCCAGCTGTTGTTGCATGGAGACCAGACCAGACTGATTTATTATCTTCATTAATGACACAGACGAAGTGCACCCTTGCCATTTTGCAGAGCACACCAGGCTGGCTGGTGTGGCTGACACACATGAAGGATGGGACCATCCAGAGGGACCTGGATGAGCTTGAGAAATGGCCCATGGGAATCTCATGGGGTTGTACAAGACCAAGTGCTGGTGCTGCACCTGGGTCGGGGCAACCCCTGATACCAACCCAGGCTGGGGATGAGCAGATGGAGCAGCCCTGGGGAGAAGGGCTTGGGGGTGCTGGTGGGTGAGAGGCTGGACATGGCCCATCCCAGAGACCCCCCGTGTGCTGGGGCTGCATCCAAAGCAGTATGGGCAGCAGGGGAGGGGGGGATTCTGCCCCTCTGCCCCCTCTGGGGAGACCCCCCTGCAGAGCTGCCTCCAGCCCTGGGGTCCCAGCACAGGAAGGACATGGAGCTGTGGGAGCGAGTCCAGAGCAGGGACACCAAGGGGATCAGAGGGATGGAGCAGCTCTGCTGGGAGGAAAGGCTGGCAGAGTTGGGATTGTTCAGCCTGGAGAAGAGAAGGCTTTGGGGTGACCTTATTATGGCCTTGCAGTGCCTGAAGGGAGCCCACAGGGAATGATGGAGAGAGACTATTTCCAAGGGCCTGGAGTGACAGGACAAGGGGAATGGCTTCACACTGACGGAGAGCAGGGTTAGATTGGATATTGGGAAGAAATTGTTCCCTGTGAGGGTGGGCAGGCCCTGGCACAGGTTGGGCAGAGAAGCTGTGGCTGCCCCATCCCTGGGAGTGTCCAAGGCCAGGTTGGATGGGGGCCTGAGCAACCTGGGCTAGTGGAAGGTGTCCTGCCCATGGCAGGGGAGTCAGAACAAGACAATCTTTAAGGTCCCTTCCAAACCAAACCATTCTATGCTTCTATCGTAACTCACTCTAGATATATGATACTGTCTGATTTTCATGATGTGAGATCCATATGTTGATGACTTTATTAGATAGTCAACATTATTCAAGTTTAAAATTTCTATTAGAAAAAAAGATTCTCATTCAAAAACATTTCCTTTCCAGCTTCACAAAAGCTTTTTCTTCCTATGATGACTTCCTCAAAATCCTCCTCCTCATCTGATGAACTCCTGTGCCTATGGTAGCAGTTGTGCTTTATAAACATTTTATTTCAATGGGTTAATTTAAAAAACAGACTGAAGAACACAGACCAACACGATGTGCTGCTGCAGATCAGAAGAAGTTCTGAGGAGGAAGAAATTAAAAATAAGAATGTTAATTCTCAGGAAAGTATGTGCACATGCTATGAAGGTGAAGAAGACAGGAGCAAAGGTAGGAAGACTAAATGGAAAAGGGAAAGCTGATCTAGCAGACTAGGCACGAGGCTGTAAGTCAGAAGCTACAGGCTTTGCATGCTGTTTTCTCACAAACCCAAACTGCAAGTTCAGACTAAAACTGCCTGAAGGGCTGTCACTTCTGCAAATGGACCTGCATCAAAACAAGCACATAAGAATATAGATGCTAACAGTGCTGGCTGATGCTTGATTCTTGTCTTTCCCAAACATGCTTGAGACATAGCTGGGGTCTCATCGTAGCAAAACATGTTTGTTTTTATTGGTGATACAATAGAAATAGGTCAGAGCTGAGTCATTTGGCACTGGCTCATTTACAGAGGCAAGACAAGTCACTGGTCTCATCCCCTGAAAATGTCAGTCCTGAAATCTGTGGAGGAAAAGCACTGCAGAAATATGAGATTAATTCCACACTGCCGAAGGCAGATAAATAGGAATAAAGCAGACTCACTGTTGCACTAAGAATTTGATTTAGCACCTGTTTCAAATTGCTATCAAATAAAACAAATTATGTTTCAGTCTTCATTTAGAATGCGCTTGGTATTAAACCACAAACCAGGTGCAAAGTTAGGTCAGATCTCTTGGCAACCCAGAAGAACTTCTGATTTTTAGATAGCATTTATTTCATCTGGTTGTGAAATCCAAAAGGAAATACACTCAGCTATCTGACCAACTATCATTTTGGTTAATCACATTGCCTGTAATCCATAAAACTTCAGCTTTCTGAGGGTAAAAGGATGACTTCCAGTCACTTCTTGTATTACTTTGTCTGTTTTACCAGCAGCAGTTCCTAGTGAACAGGTAGAGAAGCTGTGGCTGCCCCATCCCTGGCAGTGTCCAAGGCCAGGTTGGATGGGGCTCTGAGCAACCTGGGCTAGTGGGAGGTGTCCCTGCCCATGGCAGGGGGGTGGAACGAGATGGTGTTTAATCCAACCCAAACCCCTCTGTGATTCTGTGACTTCTGCAGCACAAGACCAGCCGGCTGTGGGTGCCCACACCACACACAGCTTTGCCTTGTGCACTGCTGGTCTGACACTGTTCCTTGAACCAGCTCCTGGACACAGAATGTCTCCTGCGCCGAGTGCCACTGTCAGGTGGCTCCTGGACACAGAATGTCACTGTCAGAGTGGCACCTGGACCCAGAGTGTCTCCTGGACTCAGTGTCACCACCAGGGTGGCTCCTGGATCCAGAGTGTCACTCCTACAGTGGCTTCTGGACCCAGAATGTTTGTTCCTTTCAGAGGATCCAGTGGAGGCCCTCCTGGATCCAGAGTGTCACTCCTACAGTGGCTTCTGGACCCAGAATGTCTCCTGGACCCTGAGTGTCACTGTCAGGTTGGCTTCTGGACCCCCAGTGTCACTGCCAGAATGTCTCCTGGATCCAGAATGTCACCACTAGTGTGGCTCCTGGACCCAGAGTGTCATCACTCCACTGGCTCCCGGACCCGGAATGTCACCACCAGGGTGGCTCCCGGACCCAGAGCGTCACTGCCAGGGTGGTTCCTGGATCCACAATGTCTCCTGGATCCCGAGTGTCACCACTAGAGCAGCTCCTGCACCCAGAGTGTCTCCTGCACCCAATGTCACTGCCAGGTGGCTCCCGGACCCAGAGTGTCACTGCCGGGTGGCTCCTGGCCGGTCTGGCAGGGAAACTTCCTTAAACACCCGAGCCACGGGAAAACCACGGGGACCCCCGGGTTTTAGGGCGCAAATCCCTCCGGTTCCAGCCGCGA
>VXBX01004051.1:308832-358896 GCA_013400415.1 Scytalopus superciliaris
TGTGAACTTGTCTCTTTGTGTGAGCTTTCCTCTGTGTGTGTGTGTGTGTGTGTGTGTGTGTGTGTGCTTACCCGTGTGTGTGAGAGCTTACCTGTGTGAGAGAGCTTACCTGTGTGTCTGCCCTCACCTGTGTGTGTGTCTGTGCCCTCACCTGTGCGTGCCCTCCCCAGCCCTCCCCTGGCCATGGTTCTCTTCGGGCTGACCGTCGTGCGGCAGTGAGTACCGACCCGGGGCGGGTTTGCTCCGCAGGGTTTCTGGAAGCCCGGCTGGTTTTCCCTGTTGGCAGGGGGGAGGGCAGGGAATGGGGGGATTCTGCCCCTCTGCCCCCTCTGGGGAGACCCCCCTGCAGAGCTGCCTCCAGCCCTGGGGTCCCAGCACGGGAAGGACATGGAGCTGTGGGAGCGAGTCCAGAGCAGGGACACCAAGGGGATCAGAGGGATGGAGCAGCTCTGCTGGGAGAAAAGGCTGGCAGAGCTGGGATTGTTCAGCCTGGAGAAGAGAAGGCTTTGGGGTGACCTCATTGTGGCCTTGCAGTGCCTGAAGGGAACCCACAGGGAATGATGGAGAGAGACTATTTCCAAGAGCTTGGAGGGACAGGACAAGAGGGAATGGCTTCACACTGACAGAGAGCAGGGTTAGATTGGATATTAGGGAGAAATTGTTCCTTGTGAGGGTGGTGAGGCCCTGGCACAGGTTGGGCAGAGAAGCTGTGGCTGCCCCATCCCTGGGAGTGTCCAAGGCCAGGTTGGATGGGGGTCTGAGCAACCTGGGATAGTGGGAGGTGTCCCTGCCCATGGCAGCGGGTTGGGACAGGATGGTCTTTAAGATCCCTTCCAACCCAAAGAATTCTGTGATTCTGTGATAAGACAGTTTTAACACTTGATCAGTGCAACTGGAGCCATGACTTTGTTGTTGTTGTTGTTGTTGTTCCTTTCTGATTTTCCTCCTATTAAGAGTTACTCTTCCCTTAAAGACGTGGATCTGCTCACTTGGTGCTGTGACTGCAGCCTAACTTTTACATCAGCTAGGAAACATGAGCCTGGATCAATTTGTTGAACTTGACCTCTTCGTGTGGCACTCTGGCAGGCACTTTAGAGAGATGCCATCTTGTTCACCAGCAAAGGGATGGGAGCTCATCTCAGAAGTTCTGCCCTTCCCTGAGCAGTTACCTCTTTGATGCTCATCTTGAGGTCCAGTTGGCCAACACATGCTTTTCATAAGAGGGCTCCAGAGCCTCCTTGCACCTTCATCCTCTCCAGCATAGAGGTGTAGTTGCTATAGATAAATTATGCTGCATTCATGATCAATTTAAGTAATTACTTCTTTTGTCCCAGGTGAGTTGTCTTAGTAAATATCGATGGCGCTTTGGGCTGACTAGTTGAAGATAGTTATTTGTTGTTGTGAAGTATTCAGGGGCATCGTTTTGGAAACAGTCTGCTGTGTTGTGGTTTTCACATTGAGGCTCTGCTATCTCTTGGTGTCTAATATAACAACATTTTTGAAAATTCAGTAAGCTTGTTGTGAGTTAACTTTTTGTTGTTGTTTATAATCTCTTTCAGTGGCGAAACAAGATACAACAAAGACAAGATACTACAAGGTTAGTATCAGTTATTCTGCTAGAAAATCATGGTGAAATTCTGTAACGAGCTGCTCAGATAGGAAGTATTATTATAGAATAATACTGCATAAATATTGCTTAAATACTTAAATTGTTCAATCCCAGTTCCATCTAGGAAGGCCCCGGATGTCTGCTGTAGGAAAATCAAGGCTCACTGCTACAAGGAACCCCCTGGGGTTCTACTGTGAATAAATCAACTTTATACAATGCTACGTGTTGTGAGGAAAAACTCAACGCTTTTAGATTTTCTTCCCTCTGTTTTCTGCCTCTGTGACATTGCTGTTCACAGTTCTGGTAATATGGCTTTGTGCTTATAATAAAATGAATAGAGACTATTCCCCTGCCTTCCTTTCTTAAAAATATTAGCGATGTATCGTAAATTCTGAGCTCTCTGGGTCAAATGACGTGTAGTGGGTTCCTCTCCCCTCTCCAGAGTAGGAAGTGAATGTAGCCTTGTGTTTTGAGAGGTCAAAGGCCTACACCAGCATGGTTTTAAGTTTAAATTTGTCATAGGTGTATATTAATGTAAATATCATTGATAACGATCCTTCTGTCTTCCTACCCTGTACTCCTTTGTTTTGTTAAAGTTGTGTGACTGAGTTTAGGGAAGACCAGAAGAGCAGTGACTTTTCCCAGTGCTTGGCTTTACTGAAGGAGATGGATTTTACTGTGACTGAACAGACTCTTCATTGCTTGACGTACTTGCTCGATGATCTAAAACTTGCATGTCTTAATGTTGATGGGTTTTTATTTTGTAGGTCAAGGAGTGGATGAGCCACTCTCTGCAACAGGTTTCAGACAAGCAGATGCTGCTGGTGTATTTCTCAGTAATGTGAAGTTTACTCATGCCTTTTCAAGTGACCTCCTTCGAGCAAAGCAGGTGAGTTCTTCTGGAGGCAACAGTTAGCTGCAAAATTTGGCATTTATTTGCTATTGATGGAAAACTAAGGCAGTCAGAGCCAAAAGCTACAAGGATCATTAGATGTGCAGAGGGGTTGGATTTTGGCAGGAACGTCACACCTCTCACCTTGATGCACTATAGATTAAATAAAGAGGAAAAAATGTGAATTATTGGGTGGGATTGCATATGATCTTGTGTGCATGATTATGAAATACTTGAAATTAGGGAGTCAGAAGTTTTAAAGTCAGAGGTCAGTTGTTCTTGGAAGGTCATGTCTCCTCTGGAAGGCCTGTCCTTAATTCTCTCTTGTGTTACTGATTCTGTGGTTCCAGGAGTCACGTAGGGGATTGAAACTACTAAGCCATTTTTGATTGCCGGCTTTTTGTTCTGGTGTCCTGCTCTAAAAGTCTGTGAAGCCTTGCTGTAAACCAGATCAACTCAATCTAGCATAAATCTCCTTTATTTTTCTTTAAATCATAGATTATCAACATTACTCATCAGTTTTGCAGCACAGTCCCATGAAGTACTGTAGCAGCACAGTCTGGGAATAAAACAAAAGAGACAGGGAGGGAGGAGAACAATAATTAGATATTTTAAAAATGCATAATAATAGCCTGACAAGTCACTTAAAGTGTGTGAAAGGCAGTGATTATATTTTAAAACATCAGTAATACTTTCTAACTTTGATAAAGCTGTTTGTGCTGTGCCTGCCTTATAGGAATTGGTTTTGGATTTTTTTTCTTTAGATTAGAGACAGCCTTTTCCATGGGAAAGCATTTGTATTCCCACAATGTAGAAGACAGACCTGAATTTTTCCTTTGCATAAAGGAAATGTGTTTTGCCATTTGTGTGACAAGCTATCCAGACTTGGTGAAAGCTTTTCCAGAGATGTGTAAAGCTGCAGTTTCCATGTGCTTGGAGCTCCCTTTCTTGGCAGCTGCAAATCTCTGAAGTGTCTGTTACTATGCTGTCACTTCATAGCTTAAGTATGAGAGGAATGTACAAATTCTGTTGAAAAAGAGGAAATTGCAGCATATAATCATGCAATTAACTGTGCTGTTAATACATGCCAGGAATTGGACTCAACCCTACCTGAATTTTGACACTGTTCTGTGACAGAAGTTACAACATAAAGCTTCTCCTAAGCAATATGTTAAATCAGTCATAAAACCTTGCTGGTACAACAAGGCTGCCTGTTCTCTGCCAGAATCCAAGGAGCCTTTTCAAAGTGAGGCATTTGAATGTCACAGCAGTTGGGTGTGGATGTTTGCACAGCACTGCCAGCAGATACTGCCAGTCCAAACTTCATGTGAGTCCAGCACAGCCTTCACACAGTGGTGCATGGAAGAACAGGAGCAGGTTGGCCATCCTTTAGTTCCCAGTTTAAGAAAGACAAGGAGCTACCAGAGAGGATCCAGTGGAGGCCATGAAGATAATGAGGGGTCTGGAGCATCTCTCTTATGAGGAGAGACTGAATGAGCTGGGCCTGGTCAGTCTAGAGAAGAGAAGACTGAGAGGGGATCTCAGGAATGCATATAAATACCTCAAAGGTGGGTACCAAATGGTGGTGCCAGGCTCTTCTCAGCAGTGGCCACTGACAGGACAAGGAGTAATGGCCATGAAATAAAACACAGGAAGTTTCACCTCAACATGACAAAGAATTTCTTCACAGTGAGGGTGGCAGAGCACTGGAACAGCTGTCCAGGGAGGTCATGGGTTCTCTCACTCTGGGGACATTCCAAACCCACCTGGACACGTTCCCGTGTCACCTGCTCTCTGGCAGGTTGGACTGGATGATCTCCAGAGGTCCCTTCCAACCCTGATGATTCTGGGATTGGCTGTGGCAGCCAGACAGGTGTCAGACAGATGTTTTTTGCAGTCAGATTAACTGAACAATTTTGGGAACATGGAGCTTGTGAGTCTGTCCCATGTACTACATGGAAACAATGTGTGGACATGATGATTTGTGAACAGTGTTACGATCAAGATGGGGCTTTTATCCCAGTAAATCCTGCTGCCCACCTGTCATAGGTGCTGAGTGTCTCCAAGTGTTCTGGACTTGGAATTGTGAAGGAACTGCCTGCAGCTTTTCCTCCTCCAGGCTGTATATCCCATTCTGACATGCTGACAGCTGGAAAATGTTTTCTTTTGTTGGTTTGGGTTGTTGGGTACTACTAATGTGCTTCACCTTGGCTGTGGTGGTGTAAGATGGTCTGTGGTCTATGCCATTGATGTGACTGTGTATTCACTTTTTAGACTGCTGCTGGAATTCTTGGGAAAAGTAAGTTTTCCAGAGATTTGGAAATCAAGTATGATGCAAGACTGCGAGAGAGAGTAAGTGCCAGAAGAATTTCTTTTAATATCAAATATTGAACAATTTGAGAATGTAACTTCCTGCTGATGGATGTCTTGGCTTCTTAAATGGTAGATTTAACAGTGGAGAGTTTTTTAATTGCTGTGTTTTTAATCACTGAAAACTGAACTCTTCCCCTCAGAGGCAATAAATTGTTTGCAGAATTGTGAAGCAAAGCTGAAATTCAGTGATGAGTGTTGTAACTGTGATGCTTTAATGATTTAAATAAGGTAATATTTCTTGTTTAAGGAGCAGCACATGACTGTAGCACTTCCTACTTGAATCTTTTTTCTCTCAGAAATTCCAGCTCTTCTCCTGAAATCAGCAAGTCACTTTACCACCTGACTTTTCAGAAAAGTACTAAGGTTCATGACACCAGATTTTAGAAAGAATACTCTTATGTCTCTGTTACACTGTTTTTCTTTCTCATGATACTTGTATGGATTTATGGAAATGCCAGTACAGTGTCTGCAGGTCACAGGTTGTGAGTGACTACTCAAGATAACAGAAATTAAGTGAATTGCACCAAAAGAAACAAAGTCCTTTAAAAGAACATGTCATTGACCCTCTTAAGAAAGTTTTATTGTCTCATGCCTGGCTTTCATGAGAGAAGTCTGGAAAAATCTTTGGGATTAGGATTTAATTTCCAGCAGCTTCAGAGCACTTACTTCTTCATGTCTTTCGCAGTGTTCTTAAACTGCTGCTGTTTTGCTTTGGAGAAGGGGATTGAGAGGCTAAAAGTATTTCAGTACATTTAAATTCTGAATACTCTAATAATGAATTATGGAATATCATATGTAATGTCAGTGGTAATGAAGGATTAATCTTCAGAGATTCATCCTCTGCTGTGGAGATTTCAGAGATCTGCAGAGAAAACATTTGTTTCTTGCTTGTGAAAAATAATTCCCTGTGGTCTTTCTGCATATTAAAAGTAAATGGAGTTTATCCTCATGTGAACAGCTATGCACAGGAGTGTTTGCTGAGTGTCAGTGGAGGAAACAATCCCAAGGTAAAGATCAGGCTGAAGGTCATGTTTTGAATGTCAGTGCTTTAAATGAGGTGCTGCTCTTAATATATTTGCCTACTCAGCATATATATACTTTATATCCTTTTAAATTGCAGATATAAAGATACCTCCTCCACCAGTATGTGAAAGGTGGTTAAACCTGCATGTTACACTGGAGAATCCAAGAAAACCAAGCTGTTTGAGCTGTTTGCATTGGAAGGGGCATGGGAGACTTTGACACATCTTGCCAATGCCCCATTTTGTACCTTGACCTTTACAGAAATACGGTGTTGCAGAAGGAAGGCCTTTGGCTGACCTCAAGGCTATGGCAAAGGATGCTGGAGAGCAATGTCCTTCCTTCACACCTGCTGGAGGAGAAACACTGGATGAAGTATGGTATTTATTTGTGCCCTCCTTTCTAGGCTGTTTTATCAGTGCAATTGCAGCTTGTGCTGCTTAGGAACTTACTGAGAGCTCAGCCCAACTAGAGGTAGTTGTTTTCTAAGCTAAAAACACTACTTGGCCTGAAAACAGTGGCTGCCAAGCAGGAAATGTCTTTGTAAGTAAAATACTGATTTTGAGCTTGACTCCTGGTGAAGGTGGAGGACTTGCAGGAGGGTGGTGGCAATTACTCTCAGCCTCCAGGGCAGAGGAGTTTGTACAGCATTCAGTAACTTACCACTGACTTCTGAGCCTTGGCTGTGACAAATGTTTGTCTTTTAACCGAAGGAGTTGTAGCTCAGATTTCTGAAAGCCAAAATCTCTTGCTTTGTTCCCAGCGGTCTCTTAACTGTTCCCAACGATCTCTTCATTCTTCCCAAGGATCTCTTCATTCTTTCCAATGCTCCCTTCCCATGTTTCTCTTCAGGTGAGAGAACGTGCCAGGGATTTTTTTGAGTTCCTGTGCCAGCTGGCTGTTGGGTTGGAACAGAAAGAGCCAGTCGTGCCTGGTGCATCCAGCAGGAGCTCGGGAACATCCAAGGAACAGTTTGTTTTCCCTTGGGCAAACCACGGCAGCGAAGCCGAACCGAGCTCTGAGAGCGGCGGATATTCCAAAGTACTGGATGCCAATATATTGGTGGTGAGTCATGGAGCCTACATGAGGAACTGGATTGGTTATTTTGTGTCAGACCTCAACTGTGCTTTGCCAGCAAATTTAAGCAAGTCCCAGCTGTCTTCTGTCAGTCCCAACACCGGAGTCAGTCATTTCGTTGTTAAACTTGAGAATGGAAACCTGTCAAAACCTGAAATCACCTGTGTTTGTCTTAACCAAGACTCTCACTTAGTGGATGTGGGAGCTGAATGTGTAGCTTCAAAAGTGTTCTAGCAGTGTCTGCATGGGGAAGTGGGTTTAGATCACCATTTTGCTAAGCATGGGAAAGGTATCTGTAGTAATTGCTGAGATGGACTGGAATTACTGACATTAAACTGCAAAACTGAAGACATACAAGTGCTTGCCATCTTAAAAACCCACAGTCTGCATGGTCTTAGTGCCCTAAGTTGGCAGTAGCAAAATAAACCTTCTTTGTGAACAGAAACATAATACTTGCAGCCACTTGCAGATCTGCTTCTCCAGCACATCATTTGAAAAACTCCCGTGCTTAACTCCATAATTATTTTGATGGCCTGCATGTAAAAGAGCTGGGGAGGGGAGAGGAGTGGTACCTCAGAGACAAGCTATACTGTATTCTTGTTTTATTACAAAATGCTATACTGGAATATCAAACATACATGTTGTCTTAAAATAGATTTTTGAATGCAATAGTATAACCTACAAAAGGAGCATTGCCTAGTGGGAAAGGTTTGGTGCAGAGTCAGGGGATGTGGCTCTGTCACTAAACAGCTGTGACACTCTGGGAAAGTCTCTTTCCCATCTGTAAAGTGGGAATTATGCTATACCTACCTCGCCAGGAGTATTTTCTAAGGAATTGTTCAGGTTGTTGATATCTCTGTTGAAGAGCACTGTACACAAGCATAAATATTTATTTTTAGCTGTAAGCAGGAAGAGGAACCTCACTTGCACAGAGCTGAAACAATGGTCTCTCTTCTGAAAAGGAACTTTATCAACAGGGACAGTTGTACCCAAAATCCTTCTGTCCGTTCAATCACGCACTTGATTCTATGAATATATTTGCCTAGAATTAGGCAGGTTTGATTGCTTGGTGATTGTTTGTGTTAATACTGCATTCTTTCCCATCTGGGGTGTTTGTAGTGTTACTGTGTAAGCTTATCTGGTTTATGTTATTTATAATATCCCCATATTTTTTTCTTCATTTGCGTATTTTAAGCCTGTTTAAAAAAAAAATAAAATTAAAGGCTCCTGAATAGAACTTCTATTTCTTCTGTATTTCTTTTGAGGTAAAATTCTTTCTTAATATGACTCTCTGAAACTTTGCAGATTACACAATTTCCTTTTTATTTTTTTTTTTCTGTAAAACCCCAGACTGACCTTTTGCTGTCAAAAAGACTTTCAGGGTGGATGGTTCAATGCTGTCCTGTCTCTTAACCTGGAAGAAGCACTGATGTATAAATGTTAACCTAAACTGCTTTGGACCGTGCAAAATTAACTGTTTGACTGAAGTTTTAATGTTTTATAATTTTAAAAACTATTCAGTTCTCTCGGCTGTTTGTCCAACACTGACACTGCTGAAATGTAGAGGATGGCATGGGAAGTGTTCAGTGCTGTGGTGACTGGGGGTGGGATTTCAGGGTTGTGTTCTCCAGAACCTGGAAGTGAACATAAGGCTTTTTACCTGACTTTTAACAAGCAGGGCTTGTTTATCCAGCAAATAACCATGAAACCATCTGCTGCTGTCTGAAAATTAGTCTGCAGAGAGGAAGGTATATTTTTGAGAGAGAGTGTGGATGCCCCATCCCTGGAAGTGTGCAAGGCTGGGTTGGATGGAACTCTGAGCAACCTGGTCTAGTGGAAGGTGCCCTTAAGCTGGGTGGGTGAAGTTAAACTGGGGTTTTATCTTCCACTTCTGCATGGTTAGGCTGAACTTGTTACTTTATGCTCAGGCTGCTTGCTTTCATTCAGGGGAAAGCTGCTTCGTTATGACTTCTCTTTCCAACAATGTCCAGGTGTATTTGGGCAAAGTTTTATGAAGAGGGATTTTCCAGCAAGCATGAAATTTTCATTATACAGACTCCTGTGAAACTTCATGATTTCTCAATAACATAAAACTAAGCTGTGGTATTTAATAAAATGTTTAGAAAAATGTTTCTGCTGAGAAAGCCATCCACCTGGAAAAATCCTTGGTAGCCAGCCATTATTGGCATGATTGGCATAGTTGCACACCCAAACAGTAAGTTTGCACTTGTGAAATTAAAAAGGACCTGTTTCAAATCAAAAGTACAGAGATGACAGTGGCAGCTTGAGGAGCTGCTCAAGACTAGTTTTAAAAGTGTCCATAGCTCTTTTTCCCAAATAAAGGAATTCCTTCTCGATTTCCTGAAGGAAATAAGTTCTGTTCACAGGAAGGAGAATGGGAATGTGGGCTTTTGCACAGACTCCTTGTGAAATGCATGGTGGTCACAGTCAAGAAGGTAGGACAGTTTTAATCATGAGTTCTAACAGAGTTAGTGACAGAGGGTGGGGCAGCAGTTCATTCTTCACTTGCTTGTCCCTGGTAGCGCCTGTTTATTTCAGGAAGGCCAGTTACATAGCAGGAGACTCTCCTGTCAGTGCTTTAAATAGCTTGAACTCTTCTGGAACTGCCATGTCCTGAATTTTGTCGGTCATTCCATTAATACTTCTTGGAGCCAGAGGAACTGAGTTGAAAATGTGCATCCTTCATCAGCTGGAAGGTGACTGGAGATGTAACGCGTTTTTTCTCTCTAAGTCTGTAACTTCTGTCAAATATTTCAAAACACAATAGTGATTTATGTGCTTCTCAGTTTAAAAGACCTTTTTCTTGCCTGCTCCTAAGCAGGTAATTAACATTTGGTTCTTGCTGATGATGTAAATAACTTAGGAGAACATCTACTTCTTTATTAAATGCTATGCCACTGCTTGGGTAAGGGATTTTTGACTCTGTAATACACTTCACCTTCTTTAATGTATTCATAGGTGGTTAAAATTTAGACTCATGCTAAGAAATAGGATTGTTTTCTCTAAATTATTGTTACCAAACTCTTCAGGTAACTCTTACACAAGGCAAGCAGACTGTAGGATGAAAAATACCAAAGATTGAAACCATTCAAGTTTTTTAAACAGCTCCTGTGTTGATGAGCTAACATTTTTCAGTGAAAAATTTCTGAGTCAGAATCTCCCAATTCAAGACTTTGTAAAACACACTAAAATGGTGCAAACACATCTGCCAGTGGCCAGGGGAGTACAAGCAGTCAAGTGTGGTCTGCAGTTGCCCTGTTGCATTTTTTCCTTATTTATCTGCACTTGGCATTGTTGGAGGCAGGATACCAGACCAGATGATCTTATAGCCTGCCCTAATATAGTTATTCCACATGTTATTTCACCCTTGCTTTGTCTGTTTTCTCTATACATTAAAAAGTCACTAATTCTGGAAGCTTCTGGAAGTAAATTCTAAACCTTTAGGTCTATGTATAGTACTGCTCTTTTCAAGTATTTACATCTATGCTGAGACTAAATCTTTCTTCTTGCTTTTTTTAATCAAATGACTCTTGTGCATTCGTACAGTAAATCCGTACAGTTTATTGGGATCATGGGAAAGCAGAGCTGCAGTGATAGATGGTTCTGTTAGGAATAGTAACAGAACAGAAATATTTGAGGGATTACTCAGTAGTGGGCCATGGGTATTTTGTCCTTGTAATGTGCCAGCCTCTAATTAGCAGCAGGGGACAAGGCCTTAACTGCAGGGTGGATTTTCAGCAGTGGCTGCCAAGATGTGAGAGAGGCTGAGAAGGCAGATGGAGCTGCTAAACACACTACCAGGATGAGGAGAATTTCAAGTGGTAAGAAAAGGTTACGTTTCTTTTGAACATCTTTCTGGGAAGGTAGTGCTGAAGTGTTAGAAATTTCTCAGCTTGAGCAATTAACAGCCTGTAGTCAGATCTGGGAGATCTGATGTGTACTTGAAAATTGGTTTTGAACCTGGTGAAAGTTAAAATAAAAGCTGTCTTGGCAGGCTTTTTTGTCTGAGCATCAGGAGAGGACAATCAGGTGACTGTGGAGAGCACCAAAACCAAGAAACTCAGTCCCCTCCTTTCTAAGCTAATGTTTTCTTTTGATGCAGCAGTATTCTGCTTCCACAGAAGTGGTGCTTCAAAACTTCAGTGAAGTTGTTGATATTTAGTCTGTGCTTTATCAGGCCAGGCTTGCCTCGGGAAAGATGAGACAAAGAAGAGTTCAAGGCTCACGGCAGCTCATGTTCCTCAGTGTTGCTCCATCACCATCATCTCCTCACAGGTCTCACTTCCAGCAGTCATCACGGGAGTGCTTTGGCAGAGAGCTCTGGGACCATCACAGTTTCTTTCCTCTAAAGCAGATATTTGCTCCATTCCCACAGTGCTCTGTTGGGGAATGTTTTCCAGACATAGGGCTGTCTTTGCAATAGGAGGAGTTTTGAAGGAGTTTTTTTCCCCTTCAGAACAGCATTTAGATTAGATGCATTCTCTATCCAAGCTTTTGGCTGCCTCAAATCCACAGACCACATGCCTGGACCTAAAATACGTCAGATTTCCCCCAGATGTGTCCCTCTTTTGAGGGCTTTGGCTGTGAGCCTGAGGTTCTTGGATATATAGTGATCCCAGGCAAATGGCAGCTGTGTGGGCACAGTGTGTGAGCTGTTCTGACATCCATGGATATGGCAAAGCTGCTGTGTGGAGAATACAGTGGTGTTCAGGAAGGTCTCCTGAGCTGGGATGGCTCTGCTGTCAGTTGCAAACAGCTCTGGGACCCAGGGCATCCAGGGACCCTGTGTGACTGTGGATGCCTTCCCTGAATGCCGGAGCACAGGACATGGCACAGGAGGATACTGGGATAAAAATCACAAATCTTGAGTAAGGCATTACCAGTCAGTAACTTGTCTGTGATAAGTCCTGAATGTATTTTGGAAGAGCTGGCTCTGGAAAAGTTAATTTACTTGAGCTTAAAGCTGAGGTTTGATTTCAGAAGGGCAAGGATCACTAAATTAGTTTAGTGAGGTCAGCTATACTAAGAATCACAGAATTAGTTTTATAACCATAGAATTGCAGAATGTCCTGGGCTGGAAGGGACCCACAAGGATCATGGGAATCTAACTACACAGGACAAGGACACCCCAAGAATCCCAAACACTCCTTGAACTCAGGTAGGCTTGGTGCTGTGACCACTGCCCTGGAAAAGCTGTTCTAGTGCCCAACCATCCCCTGGGTTAGGAGTCTCTTCCCAATATCCAACCTAACCTGCTCCTGGCACAGCTCCAGCCATTCCCTCGGGTCCTGTCACTGGTCACCAGAGAGCAGAGATCAGTGCCTGTGCTTCCACTTCCCTTTTAAAGCCAAGAATTAAGGAATTTGATATGCTTGTGTCAGATGAAATCACTAATCTTTATCCCAGAATTCGGAAAGCACATCTAAAATTGTACATCTGTAAGCTAGTATTTTAAATAGGTCTGTCCAATTGGGTGTGGAACTGTATGACTAGAGAATGGGAAATAAAGTACTTTTTCTTTGACAACAGAGGACAGAGTAATCCTAAAGGACTCTTAGTTTGACCTTAATAACATTCAGGGCTGAAGAATAAATTCTGAAGGAGAATGTAATTACAGGCAAGAGAGGTAAATGAAACTTGGAATATAATTAAATGAGTTTTTACCTAAGTAGTTCACACTAGTCTAAGTGATTCTTTGATGAAATAACTGATGTATAGGCAAGGGTAAAATGGTGGAATGTGATCTAGGTGAATTTCAATTAAATGCTTGACACAATGCCACAGTGGAAACCATCAGCTCAACTGGAAAAGATAAATGATACTTAGGAGAGAAAACAAAGGTGATGTCCAAGGTGAAGCACAGAGCTTCAGTAAAGTCATTATTAAAGCACCTCATGGCATGATTTTTTTGTAATGACTTTGAATAAAAATTTAGGGATATGGAAATGTTAGTTAGAAAGCACCATCAATAACTACGTGGGGCGGAACAGCATGTAGAGGAGGAAATGGTGAATTTGAGGAGTGAAATTTAAGACCTGACATGAAACCACCTACTGCCAGCTCAGGTTCTTCATCCCAATGACAAGAATTCCGTCTCTGAGCTGGAAGAAAGTTGTTGAAAGCAACAAAAGAGGAGAATAACTTGCGGTGATATTAAACTCCATCCTAAGCACGTTGCTTACCTTGAACACTGACAGACAGGAATGAAGTTCACTCCTGGGCAGGTGAACAGTACAAGCCCTGCATCTTATTTAAATCCTCAGAGTGGGGCTGAAGATGGGGAAACCTGATTTGCAGGAGGATTTCAGGCTTAATAAAGCACCAAAAACATTAGAGAAATTGAAGTTAAATTTAGTTAACTTGCCAGTCTTACTACTTCTTGAGTTTTCACAAAATCATAGAACGGTTCAGGTTGGGAGGACCACAGTGGGTCATCTGGTCCCACCTCCCTGCTCCAGCAGGGCCATCCCAGAGCACATGGCACAGGATTGTGTCCAGACAGCTCTGGAATATCCCCAGTGAGGGAGACTCCACACCCTCTCTGGGCAATCTGTTCAGTGCTCAGCAAAGAAGTGCTTCTTTGCTGTTCACTGCACAGCAAAGAAGTTCTTCCTCATGTCCAGGTGGAACTCCCTGGGTATCAGTTCCTGCCCGTTCCTCTTGTCCCATTGCTGGGCCCCCCAAGCAGAGCCTGGTCCGTGCTCTGCCCCCTCCCTGCAAATATTTGTAATTTACCAAGTATCTTTTACTCCAAGGTCTTGGAGCCAGGTTCACAAATCTTTCCTAGCAGGACTGAACTGCCAGACCGGTGGATTTCCACTGCTTTTGCATTGTGGAATTCCCCGCAGAGGTGACAGTCCCTTCATCATCAGTCCAGACCTACTAAAACATTGCTTTTCTCATCATCTTTCATGGAGCTTTTATAGTTATGGTCCATGAAACACCCAGGAAGCTGCAACTTGCAAGGCTGGAAGTCATGAGTTAGGGGGACACAAAAATAGGTACCATTTGTACACTCAAGTCCTTCTGGAATGGGGAGGTTAAGCAGATGATGAAGAATCCAGCATTTGGAGAGAATGAAAAGTTTATTGGTGCTTTTATAAAATGAAATTATAATACATTATTATAAATATTTATAAATATTCATTGGGATTTAAGACCCACACAAATAAATAAATAAATATTGCAACATAAATAAGTAATGCTTTCTTGCCAGCTGGTGATTGCCAGCATATCCATTGAAGAATTAATTCTTATGACATTTTGATGCAGTTGTCTATAGTTACAAATACATTTTTTTAATGCAAAATCCACTGTCTATGCAGTCTTAGCTTAGGCAGTAAATCCCCTGGCTACTGATAGGGTGAGCAACCTGTTCACTTTGTTCTAATGGATGAATATAGAGATGGTACAGAGATTTAACCCCACCACCATAATGTAATACGGAGAGAGCTTTTTGTCATTCAGATTGTTGTAGGTGCATGGCCTGGGAGTCCCAGAGAGCTCTGAGAAGCTTTCAACAGTTTATTCAAAATTCAAACTCTGCTGATACACTTGAAGCCCAGAGTTCTCAAGGAGCAAAAGCCAAGAAGAGTGGTATAGGAATCAAGTAAAGTTATTAAACTAGGACATAAATGAAATCACACTCTCCACTGTACAGACAACAAGTTGAAAAGTCTTGCTGCATTTTAAATAAGCAAGAAAAAGCACAACTGTCCACCCTCCTGCAATTCTCCTGAATCCCTTAGAGTTGCTCCTTTCCTTTGGATATTAATCAAAACCATGATGAATTCAGAAAAACAAATGATGAGACAGAACTCTTGGTCTAATCTTTATAATTTGGCTTGTCCTGTGCTCCTAAGAATTTACATGAATTAGGAATCACTTCATGTAGAAAAACTATTCTAAGAACAGAATCAGGACCTATGACTTCTCTAACATAACAAGTTGAATGTTATAGATAAATATTATGTATATAGATATATAGGGGGCAAAAAAAGGAGATTATTTTAAATGCTGTCAGCAGGGTAGGCCCTGTGCTAAATCCAGAAAAATTCCAAGAAACTGCGGGGCCTTATTTTGATTACTGGTGTAACTTCTGTAACTTCAGCAGCTTCAGTGAATTACTTCATGAGAAAGAAAAAAAGAACAGGACCAGAATCCAGCCTAATGCCTCTTGTATGTTGCTGTGAGGACACAGGGAATTACTTCCTAAAATCCAGTCTAAACCTGCTCCCTGTCAGTGTGAATACATTCCCCTTTGTCCTGTCACTACAGTTCCTGATGAGGAACTCACTCAGAAGGAAAGCCCTTCCCTGGCTTCCTTGTAGGCCCCTTCAAATAATGGATATATTACATATATAGTAAATTTTTTATAATAGTATAACACACTACTAGAGAGTTTGTGTGCTGTGCTTGAAGAGCCAGGGATGGTGCTACCAAGAAGATTCCCTGTCTCTGTTGGAATCTCAGATGCTCCAGGTCTCTTCCCAGTTACACCAGTAACATAACATCAGTTTCTCTGTTCATTCAAAGGATTTCCTTTTTTTTAACATTGATGCAAACTTAAGGTGATTCTGACCCTAAAAGGTAAAAGGTTTGATTTGCATTATTGTTTTCAAAAATGTATCTCTCCAGTCCACAGAGCCCCAGCTGGAAAAGCCTGACTTGTTCAGTCAGTAAAATGTCACCTGTAAGTACAAAATTTGAAATTTAAAGGACTTCTCCCGATGTTCTCCCATTGGATACTCAGACTGAGGGTGTGTTAGACAGTTCCTTTTGCCTCTGTCCTCACTTTGCAGGCAACAGGGTCCTGGTTATCTGGTGATGTAGAACCGGGGGCTCGGGTACCTCCGGGCATCCATCATCGCGTGGGGGTCGTCGGGGTTCACCACGTCATTCTGGTTGATCCTCATGGGTTCTCTGGGCACGTGGGAAAAGTCTGTTTCCTGCTGCAGCACGGATCCGAGCCCGGAGATCTTCCTCTGCGGGACCAGGATCTGGTGAGGATCCATCGGATCCGTATCTGCGCTCCTGGTGTTTCTGTGGGGCTCGGGCGTGTTGAAGCGGAACAAAGGGATTTCGTTCCTCCTGGATAAAAACTGGGAGTACGGTGGAAGATTTGTGCCGGGGAGAAAAGCTTGTTTAACTCTGCCCAAGCTCACCAGGAAGTTGTGTTTGGGAGACTGGTACACGTCGTATCCATTTTCCAGCGTCCTGTGGTTGAACACGCAGTCCTCTTGGCTGAAGTAATGCTGTGGGGATAAAACGTGACACCCGTGAGCAGAGGGATTTGGTGAATGACAAGCAAAGAGGGAAAGAGGGATGAGATCCTGCTTTCTTTCAGGTCTGTAACTGAGAGAATTTAGGCTGACCCAAATGTACCTCTGAGATTCATGCCCATATTTTCAGCAAAGGTATTTTAATGCTAACACTGTTTTCTTGCAGAGAGTCCCACCCCACAGCTCTGTGCTACAGCAGGAATTCTGATTGCTCCACCTCTGGATCCCATTTTGCCCTCCTTTACCCAAGCAGGATCTCAGATGATTTTTGTCAGCTCTACAACTCAATGCAAGCAAAGAAGAAAGAAAAGTGTTACTCAAGTGGCAGATCCTCTCTTAAATCTGCACCCTCCACCTGCAGCTACACAGGTTTTGCCCAGCTGGGGACATGGGCACCACAGCAGCAGACTGGACCTGCCCTCAGCCTTGAGGCTTAGGAAGGGTCACTCACCGAGCCAAATATGTTTCCTTTCATGTCCATACAAAGGTAGCGACCACTCTTCACCCCTGTGATTATCACTGAGCCAGCACCCTCAGACTTGATCATCAAGGCACCTGTTCAGGAGAACAAAGACATCAAATCCAAGATCCAGTTGGGCGCTGCACCACTGCCTTACAGATCCACAGGTGCTCTGGCTGGAAGTGCCCTGTAGGAGTCCAAACCAACCTTCCACACAACTTGGGATATTTTCCACCCTATATCAGGTTAGCTGTGGCCTTGGAAAGCTCCCAGGATGGAAAGCACCTCTCCAGGTGCCCTGTTCCAATGTTGCACTAACCTCCCAAAGACAGCTTTTTTTCCCATGGCAGCCCCTCCAAAATCCCGGATCACAGTGTGGGGACGTTGCCCTTATTTCTGTCCCTGGCAGTTTGTCTCCCCCATCTCTGTGACTGCCCTGTGGTATTTTCTCAGTTGTGCCCAGCAATGGGACAAGAGGAACGGGCAGGAACTGATGCCCAGGGAGTTCCACCTGGACAGGAGGAAGAACTTCTTTCCTGAGCACTGAACAGATTGCCCAGAGAGGGTGTGGAATCTCCCTCACTGAGGATATTCCAGACCCGTCTGGACACAATCCTGTGCTCTGGGATGTCCCTGCTGGAGCAGGGAGGTGGGACCAGATGCCCCACTGTGGTCCCTTCCAACCTTGCTGGGGGTTTTTGGCACCCCAGGGCAGAACTTTGCATAACTGTCTTGTGTCCCAGTGCTATTGTGGTGGCCTGGCAGCAATGCAGTCACCCTCCCTTTCACAACCCCTTCTAGTGTCTGATTTCCACCTTTCCTGCTCCACCATTCCAAATCCTGGTGTACTTGTTTCATGGCAGAAATGGGAAAACATGATATTTTGCTGCCTGTTGGTCTCTAAAATCCCACACTGGTTCTTGACCAACATACCTAAAATGAGTTTTATAAAATCTTTAAATAAGCAGGAAGAATAACAAGGCAGTACATGTGTTCCTGCAAGTGTTTCCTTAGCAATTCCTTAAAAAACCAGAAGAATGGGATCTTTTTTTCCTCCTTGATTAAATTATAACTTTATCCTTATATATGCTGCAAATATATTATGCAAAAACACCATTATGTATGCTTGGATTTTTAATTGCGTGCATGAGGAAGATGCAACAATAACACCACTAATAATAATAATAATAACAATAGTAATAATAATAAACCTCCTTAACTTTACATTGCCTACTTACTTGTGATTTGAGTGCTTCTAAGACAGAAGTACTTTTGAAATGCTATGAAACAACCTTAAGTCTTAAAAAACCCACCATTTTCCTACTAACTGAAGAGTTTGGGTCGAGTATTTAGCAAAGGAAGAATAGTAAACTATTCTATGTTTAAATAGAATAATGAAATACACAGTAAGTATATAACAAACTGTGAGGGGACAAATTGAGAACTTTTTAGTTAGAGAAGAGAGTATTTCCTTCTTGTGAACCCCAAAGGCTTAACACTTCTTTTATGCCACTCTGGCCTTTCCTTGTTTCCCCCTTCTTAACTTCCCTTTGCATACCCATGTCCTGTGCACACTCAAAGTTAGTTTTGCAGATACCAGCCCTCTATCCCAAAACACAGATTTTAGGGGTGCTATCAGTTTTCCAGCACTGCTGTGGTGAGTTCCCTCAGTGCAGTTTCTTTGGTGATATTGTCACTGCAATGGGGGATGTCATCACCAACCTCTAACAGGAACTTCCACAAGAAGCTGTGGGTAAAATCATGAAGTGAAGGATAATTCAGGTAGTTTTTGCTTGCAGAAGAAGCTGTGGACTTTACTGAAATTCCCCAACCACTGGATTTCTTTGGAGTGCTTTTATTTGTTAAATAAAAGGAATATTATAATGGTGCATGTTTTCCATCCCATAGCTGTGCTCCTCTGCCTGCCTAAGGGCAAGAGGGGATTTTCTATAGGCAGTGAGAAAGCACAAGCCTTATTCTCCCTCCCCTGCTCCACGAAAGCTGAGGATCCACAGGATCTACTCACTGTAGATGGTCTGGTGAGGGACACCATCGACATAGCCGTCAGCATTCATTTGGAGGTGGAAGCTGTTCCTCTCTGTGTCCGTGTAGAGGTGCATCAGGCGGTCTCCGTTCCCCCAGCTGGGACTCAGCAGCGGAGAGGAGTTGGGAAAGGCAAGGGCAGCCTTCAGGCTGCAGAGAACCAGGAGCAGGGAGCTGCAGGGACTGCCCCGTGCCATGGATCGCCGGTCCATGGTTGGTCAGGATCTGCAGCTGGATTCGCCTCCGCGCTCCTCGCTCGCCCTCGTGCCGGAGTGCGGATCCTCAGATAGGTTCCCTTCTTCTCTGCAGAGGCTTATAAAGGGCAGCAAAATGACATCACACAGGAAAACCTTCTCCACATCCTTGATTTTTGGCAAAGCAACATTTTAAGTGTCCCGAAACCTCAAGGGAAGGATCTCTGGCTAAGGTGTGTGGGGGAAAAAATGTAAGGTTTCTAAAGACAGCTCACAAAAGCTAATCATATGTTCAAATGTTATCTACAACCCTGTGACATCTGAAAGCTTCCCACGCCCCTACTGTTGGATCCAGGAAAGGCAATCCACTGCACTTGAACTGAAGGGAATGACCCTTCGGACCTGAATTATCTTTCCTTTTTTTTTGCAGATGTGTTTATTCAGATTCCCAACTCCCCTCACGGTTTCCAAACTGCATTCTGATTTAGCAAACACATGGAATACAGCTGAAATTTTGTTGCAAATCCATGAAAAGCTAACATTAGGTTACCCCGGGCCTGATTCTCCCTTCATTATGGTGTAAGTTCCACACCAAGCATGTTGGGCTGATATTTGTGTCACTGCATTTTAGCAAAGGGAACTTGACACGGGCACAACCCACTGCAGATAAACTTTTATTCCCTTTTATTTCTCCTGTTCCATTTTGAGTCACCTAAATATCTGAAGTTTGGCCAGAAAATTATGTATAAAACTCTTAAAAATCGGTTGTTTTTTTCCTGCATTGCACATCTGGCTGGTGGTTTTACAGTCAGACAGGTTCATTTGGGCAGCAGTTCTGGGGTCTGAATCAAACCTGAAATCACTCATATCAGTACATTTTTATTATTCCAGGTGCAACAGGCAAACTTGGAAGAGCTGCAAAGGGACATAGAACATCCTGAGTTGGAAGGGACCAAGCTAAAGAGTAGGAAGTGGATAGTGGTGTAAAAACTGTTCAAAGATACAAGACCCACTTCTCAGGGGTCCTGTCAATGTCCTGTGTCTTTACAAACAAATGCTCCACTTTTAAAACAAATGTGGTTCCATTTATTGCATGAAAATGCTGTGCCAATGGGGCACTGCATATGGGTGAGTCACAGGAGTAACAGGTTCTATAGCAAGACTGTGCTAAGGTTCCTTTCAAAAATCAGTGTAAAACTGAGGAGTGCCAAACAATAAGTGAATAATTTTCTGTCATGAAACCCAAGGATTTTAGTTGTAGCAGTACTAGTTTTGATTACAGTCTCTAGCTGGACACAGCATGAAAAATCCTTAGCTTCATTAACAAGCTGTGGAGCAGTGCCATGAGCACATAATGGATGGATAACCGAGCACAGAAGTGGATCTGATTTTTTTTCTTATTGTTTAAAATTGGCAAACCCCTGCCAAACTCTTCTGCCACACCTGTGTAAATGCAGGGGCTTGCGTCAGTGTAGATTCACCTGTGTAAATGACAGCACTTTTTAGCCAAAGTATAAGGGTCAGATCTCACACTGAGTAGCCTGACAAAGCTGTCTTCACTGACAGATGCTCCAGGCTACAGATGTTTTATTGGTTAGAGCATCTGAAATGCTTTAATTTAAAAGATAGCTTAGAAGGAAAGGAGGATTATTTTTTCTTCTCTTTTTAAAAGTGTTATCTCTATTTATTGTTGCAATTATCCACTCATTTTTCACTCTGGTATTAAAACAAATGGTGGTGGTGGGGGGGGTGTTTGTTGTTTGCTTTTCATAGTTTTCTTTCCCCCCTTTATATAGACTCCCATGGAAATGTAGATACGGAATCAGGAGCAACTGCAAACGTTTTCTGCCAGAGGCACTTAAAGAATAGTGTGTCCTCTTGGAATATTTTGTGATTCTTTTGTGGATGCAGTTTCTCTGGAATGATTTTTCATACTCACCATGACAGTTTTCTGGGCTTGCCAACATGCACTGATCTGATCTCTCTCTGGTGTCTTGGTGGCAAGAAAACGTTCTCAGATGTTTGAAAAATTGATTCAACCTCATTTAAGCACATGCCAGTTGCAAGCAGCTGTTTCTTTCTTATATATATATATGTCAAAGATGCAAAGATTACTTTTACATGCTTGAATTGTTTGACATTTTGAAAAGTTTCCCACAGAGTCAGCAAAACTGCAGTTTTGTTTAAGTTCTGTTTAAGCTGCTGGGCTAAAGTGAATTTATTCAAGCTTCTGCTTGTGAGGATGATAATGCAAATTTAAATTTTGCTTTTTAATAGACTTTTGTTCGGTTTTGTTTTAAGCCTATAAATTTCCACTGCACGTGGGGTTTTTTATTGGATTTTTTTTTTTTTTAGTTTTTTTAACAATCCATTTCTTTTTTTTATTTCAGGCTGATCCATTTATTCCTTCTGTTGGTATTTCACTTATTTTCTCCTACCCATTCAGCTGTTGATGGAGTAGCCAGCTGTATGGAAGCTTGTTTACTTCTTCAGCTTTGCCTGTCACTCTAATAGAAGTGATGACAACCTTTGTTTTGCCTTGCATTATTATGCTGATATGTCAGTAATAATATTTCTGCCACGTTTACTGCATATGTTGATATTGCTTTTCTAGGTTGTTCTGTTGTTCTGTGATGTTTGATGAATGGCTTTTCTTGGTTCTCAGCTGTAACACCTGTGATGCTCAAACTTCCTGCTATGATTGTATAACTGCAAATTATACCCAAAACTGTACTCAGAAGGAACTGAGGGTCATGGCAGCAGCCTGGGATCTGACTTTCCCCCAGTTTCACTGCTTTGTGTCTCAGCTTTGGGTCACTTTTCAGCCAAAACTTACCATCTCAGATCTGTAAAACCCTCAGTTCAGCAACTGTGCTGCTGCTAGGGAAGTGACTCCCTTATTTCATTGCTTAGCACTTCAATCAGCTGCAGAGGACTTACAAGGCAAAGGCAAGCTTCTTATTACAATGAATTTAAGAAATTACTTGCTTTCAGTTACCTTTTGCAGACCCTTTGGAGGTGCTTTGTGGACCATCAGAAATTTGCAGGTTAATAAAAAGTTTTCTACTCAGTATCATGGGTATGCCTTCCAGGATTCTCCTATGAGCAAAACCACACGTTCCCTCACAGTGCTGGACTACCTTTCATCACGTAGGAGCACCTGTAGCACTCTTGCTTAATAAAGTGCATTGACTTCTATTTAAACAGGTGTGTGGCTTGCCCTTTTGCAGAATTCTGTGCCATCTGAGTGTCTGTGCTGGCCTTAGGAAGCTTCTTGCTACAAAGATCATGAGGGAGTTTGGCTTGACAGCTTTGAAGCTGCCTCTGCCTTTAATAATTTCCTTTGCATCAAATCTCTTCAAAAGAGGTTGCAGAAATCAGGGGCCCTTCCCTCTGCCTCCCCTTCCTTAAAATCACTGTGGCGAGTGGCTCTGGGGCAATCACATCTTCAGGGTTGGAAGCACAAGGGTGGAGTGCCTCTCCAGAAGTTATTCTAGGAATAATGACGCACTAAGGCAGCGGTATGTACAGTGGATGCTCTGCATGTGTGTGTGTGTGTGAGCACAAAGCCTTTGCCACAGACTTTACCCGGTGTTGTTAAACACATCCTGAGTGGCCTTATTTGGATTTCCCATTCTTGTCACACTGCCCACGACTAAAGAAAACATCCTGGCTGAGTTCACCTACGTGAGACAGATGAGGTAAGCACAGCCCACTGGGTTTGGGACCGCAGCGTGTACGAGCAGTTTCTGCAATGTGCTTGCTCTGAGGAACTGAAATGAAGGGCCTCATTCCTCCTCCAGCTGAAATCCTTGGCAGAGCTCCCAGTCGAAGTAGAACCAGTCCCTAAAAGGTTTTGTTTTCTGAACAGAGAGTGTTTCTGTCATTTTGAGGGGTTTGAATTTTCTTAGGTATTCTGGTAGAGAGAGTGGTTGCAATCTGTGATGAGAGCTGCTGATACCCTCAAGTCTGAAAAATCATGGAATCACAGAATGGCCTGGCTTGGAAGGAACCTTAGAGATCATCCCGTTCCAACCCCTTGCCATGGGCATGGACACCTCCCACTAGCCCAGATTGCTCAGAGACCCATCCAACCTGGCCTGGGACACTCCCAGGGATGGGGCAGCCACAGCTTCTCTGCCCAACCTGTGCCAGGGATTCACCATCCTCACAGGGAACAATTTCTTCCCAATATCCAATCTATCCTGCTCTCTGTCCCTTTGAAGCCATTCCCCATTGTCCTGTCACCACATGCTCTTACCAATAGTCTCTCCATCTTTCTTGTGGGCTCTCTTTGGGTACTGGAAGGCCATGAGGTGTTGTTTTATGGTGAGGTGACATGGAAGAGCTGAAGCTTCTCTGTGTGGATTCTGAAATGTGCCCTGTGCTGTGGTTTGTCTGTCACTGGCACACCCCATTCTGCCTGCCCAGGTAGGGTGTGTTGCCTGAGAAAGTGTGATGTTCTCGCTTCTAGGTCCCCAGGAATCCCAGGGACACAGATATACAGCCTCAACAAGACCATCAGTCATTCATCTCCTACTGTAAAACACTGCAAAGGGGCTTAAAAGCAGGCTGACTGACTTGTATTTGGGCGAAACTCTTTGCCTTATATAAGCTTTCCTAGTTATCAACACTGTTAACTCAGCTGGGAGTAGAAACATCCAGGAGCGCCTTCTGACCTAAGTATTTCTCTGATTCTATGGCATATGCCATTGCATCATCGACAGCTTCCAACAAACCAATAGGATTATCTCCCCTGGTTAGACAGGAAATGAGCGTTGATAATAAACTTTGTTGTAGCCTGCTTTTAAACTTACTCCAATCTCTCGGGTTAAATTGTTTCACTCAAATCTGCCTCCTTGAGGAAGAGAGAAAAAAAGCCTTCGGTTAAAGAAATTAAGAACAGAAATTGCAAAGAGGGAGGAGGGAATGCAGTGAAACTATCAAAAGACAAAATATGCAGACAATGTCAGCAGCAGCCAAGGGCCCTTTTACTGGGGGACAGCAATAACAGGGCATGTGACTGTCCTGCTTAGAGCTGCTTTGGTGCAAGTGTAGGTGCTGCTCTTTAGCCCTGAGACTTTTTTTTTAGTGGGATCTCCTGAAACTGAAGCTTGATTGAAGAAACATTTGCTCTACAAGTTTTGAGAGTAATTTTTTTAACCTGAAAACCTAAACAGTAAGAGAAGAAAGTCTTGACTGAACCAAGCATTGTCCTTGTAGCCAATACTTCTAATGCAAGGAACATGGAAAGATTTCCTAAGCTACTACAAGTCCAATGAATGAATCTGGGCTTCTTTAAAGCAACATGGAGATCAAACTTTGTAAGGGGCAAGGCAAGATAACTAACCAAGACTACTGTATTAGGTCATCTTTCCTCAGAAGCTGAGTTTGTTGAATTATTTCTGTGGTAGGGGCATCTGGAGCACACAGGCAAGGATTTATTAGAGTGAATGGAAATCTAGCAAAGATCTGTCTTGAACTCTGTCCCTGATTTGGGTTTTCCGTCACAGAATGACTTCTCAGGTAGCTTTACAGCCACAAGATTTATTGTGTGTGTGTTGTAGGCACAGAAGTTCTTCATGTTGCTTTCTCAGCATGTCACGTTGCTGGCGAGGAGGAACTCAAGTGTCACACTGTGCCCTGGATGCACAGGTTCATCACCTGCTGGGACACTGATCCTGCACCTGGGCCCTACTGCTCTTTGGCCATTTTCACAGCTGTCACAAGCTGGTGTCATGCCAGGACTAGTTGAGAAATGCATTCTCTTTCAAATAAGTCAGGCAGACTGTTCTTGCCATTTTTATAGACGTTCTGGACTCTCATCAAACTGCCCAGTTTTCCAAAAGCAAAGATTTGCTTGCTGACAATTTGTTTTGAACTTAGAAATGCAACTAAATACATGTCTTTTTTTAAACATTAGAAGAAATAATTCTCCTTTATTATCCTTTCCATTATCCCTAATGAACCTTCTTATACACCAGAGGCTGGTTAGTCCAGCTGCCTACCCTGAACATGACCGTGTCTCTGACACTAGTGACTCCTTGACCCCTGGCTCCATGGTAGATTCTTCCCCTAGTCTCCACTTCTGGTGAAAGAATAGAAATGAATTCATGTTAACACCTTCTTGACCATCTGATGACCAGCTCAACATTAACTGAGGTTGTGCAGAATGCAAACATATATAAGAAATTTCATACAGCGGGAATTCCACAGTCACCCAAGGGGTCTGTAGAGCATGTTGATTGCTATGAGAGTGTAGGAAATAAATCCAATTTGAGATTATCCTTTTTGCCTTTGAAATCTGCAAGTTTCTCTTTGAAATGTGCAAACACAATGCCTGCAGATTTGCTCAAGGTTTACAGAATGTGACACCTATACATGTCCCCTTTCCCACAGTTTCTTTTCTGTAGTTGTTGCCTTTGCAAAATCAGCATCACCATAGAATTATGGAATGGTTTGGTTGGAAGGAACCTCAAAAATCATCTCATTCCAACCCCCTTGCCATGGGCAGGGACACCTCCCTCTAGCCCAGGATGCTCAGAGTCCCATCCAACCTGCCCTTGGACACTTCCAGGGATGGGGCAGCCACAGCTTCTCTGCCCAACCTGTGCCAGGGCCTGCCCACCCTCACAGGGAACAATTTCTTCCCAATATCCAATCTAACCCTGCTCTCTGTCAGTGTGAAGCCATTCCCCCTGTGGTGAATGTAAGCTGGCTTGTCCCTCACTGGATAACTGAGGTAAAGTGCTATTGATCTCCCTGAGTTAAACCTTGGCTAATTATTGTAAACCACTTCCTTATGTTTTTGCATCAGTTTGTTTTATTGCCTCTTCAATAAACGATTTGTTTGGACCAGTGAGTCCTGGGCTCAGGTTTTTTTCACTCAGGAAGAAACAATCAGGCTCCAATCACCTGGAATGAGTCAGGATGGATCAGTTCTCATAATAACCATTTAATTAAAAAAAAAAAAAAGTATAATAGATGCTCTTCTCCAAAGAGCCCTGAAACAAACATAATTATAAGCTCTGTTGTTTTATACATCATTGCTGATGATTGCTCGTTTGACGTAAGTTGGTATGGTCACATTGTCCTTGGAGAAGCCATTCCAGAGCTGTGAGCTATGGTCCAGGAAATCACAAGCACACAATAAATTTGTGAATTGTAAACAGTTAATTTAGGGGACAAAAAATTTAGTCCTAATCAAGGCATTTTGGTCCACACCCTGCGACAAAAAATAGCCAACAATAATATGCATGCATGAGATTCGGGATTGAATAATATGTTCAAATCTCATGATCCAAGGACACAGCTTGTTCAGCTCATCTGGACTTACTGGCCCCTTGGCTTTTGGCCAAACACTTTTCAGCAGACTGTGGCTTCCAAAACAAACATGCCTTTGGATTGAGCTGGATGCAGTGCTTGGCTGGAGAGAGAAAAAGAAATCTCTGCTTGTGGCTGCATACTTGGTTGTTTGCTTTTATGATTTTTTTTCCCCCCAGTGACAGCTGTTTCCTCAGCCAGGATTGGCCACTGCAGTCAACTGCAATTCCACTTTGCATTACATATATTAAACCTGGAGATTCCCACACTGTTTATCTGAGCTTCAGTCTCCTCAGTTTCCCAGCAGCTGGAAGAGATTCCTACTTCCTCCTTTACTCTTGGGTTCTGACAAGGAAACCAAATGTCCCCCTGACTTCTGCTGAGTCACTGTGATTCCAAACAGGAGGCACAAGAGCTTGCAGGTGGGTTGTTTTTCCAAGGAACAAAGTCATCTGTAGTTCAATACCTGAGTCCTGACTCCTCCAGTGCCTAAACCCATGCAGAGCAGAGTGGCTTCAGTGAATGCCAAAAGTAAAACACACAAAACCCCCCAAAAAAAAATTAATGCCAAAGAGATTTCTTTTATAAGCATATCTTAAATTAGATGGCAAGTACTGACCAGCAGTCTTAAGTCAGTGAGAGGCCTTTAGATAATGGTCCTCAAATATCTGAAAAAGATGCTAAATATCCTCTCCTTTCCGTAGGAAGAGTGGGAATGGGATTGGGCATTGCTAAGCTCCTTAGGGACCAGAGTGTTTCACAATATTTTAATTTATTTGCAAACCACTTAATGCAATGCAGACAAGTGCCTCACCCCATTGTCATGCTCTGTCTGAAATGAATGTCTGGCTGTTCCCTTGAGAGGCTGGAGGGGGAATCCCCGGGCTACAGACTCTGCCTTTGCCATTCCTTGCCTTCTGAGCCTCCTCATTAAGAGCACTGCTTACTCCTTAGTAAGGAAGACTATCAATACAACTATCAAATAAAACAATGGCATCTTGGGTTGCACTGTCAAAAGCACAGCCAACAGCTTGAAGGAAGTGTTGATTTCCCTTCTGGAGGCCACATCTAACAACATGTCTAGTTTTGAGTTCCACATTGCAAGGGAGATGTTAAGAACCAGGAGCAAGCCCAGCCTGGGTCACAGGATGTGCAAGGAGAGGCTGTTGGAGTAGGGTTTGGTCATCCTGGAGGGCATGAGGGGGCAAATCTGGCTGCAGTTGCAGAACTTCTGTGGGAACTTCTTTTCTAGAGGTGTCTTTCTTCTCCAGTTCCAAAATAAGGAAGATTGTATAGATTGCTGAGAATTCATCTTAGCCTCTCCCTAATACTGCCAATTCCCAGCCAAACATGGTCATCTCCAGAGTTATGAGGATATATCTCAAGCCAGGAGGTCTCAGGTGTGAGAGGTCAGGGCCATTAAAGTCAAACAGTGCCCTCAGGGCTCCAGCATCAGCCTCTGCCCAGCCAGAGCTGGGATCAGGAGAGACTTGCTGTTGAGGAATGAGATTGATGGGGGGCGATGGGGGGATTTTATGGGGTGTGGAGCTGCAGTGGAGACAGCAAAGCACAAAGGGAGAGATTTAGGGCAGGTGGTTGCAAGGCAGGGGTTGGCTGGCTTACAGCAGAGCCAGGCAGTCCCTTGGCTTGGGTGGTGTTTTCCTGACTGTGGGAAGCTGGGGATGGGCATTCCAGAGCTGCTGGAGACCCTGTGACGTCCGTGCTGTGGCCTCCTCTGTGCAACAACAAGTTCCAATAAGGACAAAAAGACCAGGAGGCAATTAAGTTCACTGGTCCCCATGAGATTGCAAGGTTGCATCACATCCCCTTCTCCCACTCTTAGGATCAGTGTTGGGATCCAGCACGGAAAACCATAGAGCCCCTATTGGGGGCCTGGATCAAATACACTGAGCAAGCCTGAACCTGCTGCCTGCCTTCATTAGAGCAGCATAAATGTCAGGACACACTTACAGACATAAAGTGCAGTGGTCTGAGGCTGTTCATTCCCACTTTTAAAAGAAATAATTAGCACTAAGATGTCTCAAGTAACCATCAGGTAAAGTAGGAAGGATTTTTTTTTTTCCTTTTCCTACAATACAGAAAATAAGGACTTATTTAAAAAAAACAATGTTTTCAACCATAAAATTTTATTGATCTAAAAAGGAAATGAGTGAAAACTCCAGAAAATCAGTGTTTTCAGTTACCACTTTTCTGATGTACCTGTACTACGTATCTGAAAGGTTTTTGGTTTTGTATTTTTTCAGTTGTTTTGGGTTTTTGATTTTAGCTTGTTAGTGAGTTTTTTGTTTGTTTGGAGGTTTTTCTGTTTGTTTTTTTTTAGCTGATTGGAAGCCTTTTTGAAACTCTCCTGCTCTGCTGGCTCAGTAGTTGGTGGAGAAGTGGTATGAATGTGATGCTTTAGATTTTGTTTACATTTTTTAACAATATTCTTGTTTCCAAGTGTCAGTGAACCCCGTGTGGTTTTTTCATTTCGTTGTGTATCTCCTTTTCCCCAGAGCTGTGGTTTCCTCAGGTGGCACAGAGCAGTGACAGTCGGAGCCACGGGACTCCTGGTCATTGGTCATCTCTAGTAGTCCATGAACTTCCCTGGTGCTGGAACACCTCCCCTATGGAGAGAGGCCGAAGAGTTGGGGTTGTTCAGCCTGGAGAAGAGAAGGCTCCAGAGAGACCTTAGAGCCCCTTCCAGTACCTGAAGGGAGCCCACATGAAAGATGGAGAGAGGCTATTTCCAAGGGCCTGGAGTGACAGGACAAGGGGGAATGGCTTCAAAGGGACAGAGAGCAGGGTTAGAGTAGATATCAGGGAGAAATTCTTCCCTGTGAGGGTGGTGAGGCCCTGGCACAGGTTGGGCAGAGAAGCTGTGGCTGCCCCATCCCTGGGAGTGTCCAAGGCCAGGTTGGATGGGGCTCTGAGCAATCTGGGCTAGTGGGAGGTGTCCCTGCCCATGGCAGGGGGTTGGAATGAGATGATCTTTAAGGTTCCTTCCAACACAGATCCCTCTGGGATTCTATGAACTGGAGACTGTATCATCTGTGATAACTTATGGTGCCACAGCATCATTTCTATTGATGAGATCAGTGGGGTAGTGGGGAAAAAAGGGGGATTTTTTTACCATGCTTTAAAATCCCTCTCTTCAGGATAATTTAGAAAAGAGTGGTGTTTTCTGCTTTCCCATTCGAAGTGCTCCACTCTGCTAAACACTATGTCCTGCCACAGCTGGCATGTGGAACAGCAGAGAGATTCAATGAGCCTTGTCATTTTATATTCTAGAACCATGGAATAATTTACATTGGAAGGGGCCTTTAAACACCATCTGGTCCAATCTCCCTGCAATGAGCAGGGACATTTTCAACTAGACCATGTTGCTCAGAACCCCATCCAGCCTGACCTTAATGTTTCCAGAGATGGGGGATCCACCACCTCTATGGGCAACCTGTGCCAGTGTTTCACCACCCTCACTGGTCTGAATCCACCTTCTTTTAGTTTAAAGCCATTAGCCCTTGTTCTGTCACAACAGGCCCTACTAAAAACTATCCCCAAGAATTGAAAGGCTGCCCTCAGGTCTCCCTGGAGCCTTCTCTTCTCCAGGCTGAACAATCCCAATCCTCTCAGCCTTTCCTCATAGCAGAGCTGCTCCATCCCTCTCATCATCTTGGTGGCCTACTCTGAACTTGCTCCAACAGGTCCATGCCTATGTCCTTTAAGGTGTTCTGCATGGCACTGCCACTGAGCCCTAGGCTTGGCTTTTATGTTTGCAAAAACCTTGGAAAGCTTTCAGACTGGAAAATTTGGAGTGAAAACCAAGTCATTTCCCCCATCAGTTTACCTGCCTGGTGTTACGAAAAGTTGCTTAGCAAGGAGAAACCTGAATCTCAAATACTGTGCTGTGGCTTTACAGTTAAAATTGTATATACCCTATGTATATAATTATATAACCCTATATAATTGTGTGACAGCTCCCAACAATGAGAGGGGCCTGGAGCCTATATCCCCTCACATCCATGAGGTGGGATACTCCTTTCCCAGCTGTGCCCAAGTCCATGGTACAGAATCCATGTTTGGTCTCTCACATCTCTCTGCTAAATGGCAAAATAACCACCAGAGGGCAATGATGACAATAATAACAGCTAATTAAAAATGGCATAGTCAGCCTTAGGAGGCCAGACTCTTTTAACCTGTCTCTAGCACCACAGGCATTAAGTGGCCTTCAGATTGCAGAATAGAATCATAGAATCACAGAATGGTTTAGGTTGGAAGGGATCTTAAAGACCATCTCGCTCTAACCCTCTGCCGAGGACAGGGACACCTCCCACTAGCCCAGGTTGCTCAGAGCCCCATCCAACATGGCCTTGGACACTCCCAGGGATGGGGCAGCCACAGCTTCTCTGCCCAACCTGTTCACCTTTATGTCCCTCCTCTGGACTTGCTCCCACAGCTCCATGTCCTTCCTGGGCTGGGACCCCAGAGCTGGAGGCAGCTCTGCAGGGGGGTCTCCACACAGTGGGAATTTCTGGGTGCCAGCACTGACACTGATGCTGCCCTGAATGTGGTTAATACAGCATCACTGAATCAAGGAGAGAAAAACAAATTATAAGAGGGATTTAGAGTCAAAACAGTACCAAAAATGTATAAAATTTTATTTTAGGAATACATTAAACTATTGTGCGCAGCACATACATATAAAAATAGAAGCAATTTCACAAACAATTGATTGGACAGTTTCATGTTTCTTGCAAATTTACAGTCTCAATCGTGAATCATTATTGAGTCAGAATATGAGGTATATTTTAGTGGAAAAAAAAAGTAATCTGAGAACTTTGGCACCATTTTACTGTGCAAAATAAAACCTTGGAATTGAAATAGTTAGTGAGGTATACAAATATTACTCTGCTTTTCCAGTGTGTGTGTGTCTGTGTCTCTGCATGTTTGGGAAAAATACACTTATCTAAGAACATGATTCAGTTCTAACAGGGGTGGATTAAGTCTGACATTGTTATGGGATTTGCCTAAGGAAGAAGAAACCTTGAAAACAGGTATCAGTTCCACAGGAGAATCCCATGTGCAAAATGGTCACGACAAGCTGTCGTGGGGCGTTCACAGCAATGCTTTCAGAGCTTGTAGCCCATGTCATGACCTCCCATTAATGCACACTGAGATAAGACATGCTTTGCAGCTCCTAATTTGGCCCTGGTTTGGGAAATCCCTTCACTCCTGGGAGTTTTCTTTATGTGGTCACACATCCATGAAACTTTTCTTTCAGAAGAAGGTTTTGTGTTAGAGTTTGTCAGATGATGTTCATATTCTCTCCACGGCCTCCATATCGTGTGCACTGGGCTTTCAAATGGTTTGGGTTGTGCCAGCTCAACAAATTTATCCTGAGGGGTGCAAAAGGAGTGGTGGGCTTCCTAAATCAATGTTGATCTGGCTGGTACTGACATGTAATAAGGGAAAAAGCAATATGGTAGAGGGTAACTCAGCAGAGTGATTGGTGAGGCTCTCCAAATGCCCACCAAAACTTCATCTGCAAGGGCCTGCAGTTCTTAAGAACAATCTCAGCCCAGCAGGCTGTGCCTGAACAGATTTATAGAATAACAGAATCATGAAAGTTGCAAAAGACCTTCAAGACCATTGAGCTCAACCTGTGACTGATCCCCAACCTTGTCACCCAGCCCAGGGCACTGAGTGCCACATCCAGTCATTCCTTGGACACCTCCAGGGATGGGGATTCTACCACCTCCCTGGGCAGCCCCTTCCCATGCCTGACCACCCTTTCAGTGAAGAAATTCTTTCTGATGCCCAACCTTAACCTCCCCTGGTGCAGCTTGAGGCCAATTCCTCTTGTCCTGATTTCTTGTGACCTGGTTTACAGCTTTTTCTCACCTTGACCAGTGTGTGCAAAACAGACCCACTGAGTCGGGTTCTCACCTTTTTGTCAGCTACCCCACTGCTTGGCAGCGCTGGCAACAGTAAGTTTCCCTAGGCTGCACTGCTTTAAGAGGGACCAGACTTCATCCTATCCCCAGGACACTGCTTCAAGCTGTAATCAGAAACAAACTTGTATGCCAGCATTCAAACTATGCTTCTACATCCATGTACTCTTCCATCCTTCTTCAAACTTAATTTCAAAGGCCATTAGGAATATAACACCGGAATACAGGTTGCCAGCTGGTGTATTTCAGCACAGCTGCAGTCTTCCTATCTCTACCCCTAGTGACTGTCTGATACCCTCCAAACTTTCCTCTGATCCTCTCTCTCCACTTAGAACATTCTGATTTTTCACTTAAAATGCGATTTTTTTCCAAAGCAAGCTGCTGTGCATGTTGTGGATGAACCAAATGTGTCAGCTTGGTTTCTCTCTAGATACTGCAACACCAGAAAATTAAGAGTAACTCCTTTCCTTCCAAAGCATCATCCAAAGCATCTTGTTCATGTCCTGTAAGCAGAACTCCACTCTTTTTCCTCTTCATTTACACTGTGATCACCGCTTACATTTAAGCCAAGTAAATTCAAGTATAAATCACACAAAAGATGCTGGAAAACTGTATCTTGCTCACAAAATAATTGTCTTGACAGTTTTCACGAATCTTGGCTTGTAGGTGCATCCTTGTGGGTGTGTTCTTTGGGCCAAATCTTCTGCACCTCTACACTGATAGTCTTGCTAGGCTGATTTATTCCAGCTGAGGATCTGGCCCTGACAGTGTGTGTCATGCATGTCAGAAGGCTCAAATTCATCACGAATAGACACCCCCTGCAAATAGAATGGCATGTCAAGGCTGGGCATAGCCCCATTTTGGCTGAACGGGGGAGATAATCTTGCACTGACATATTCCCTTCTGCAGCAGCACGACCCATCTATGCTGGAAATGCTCCTGCTCTGACATTGCACTGAATCTAGTTTCAAATTTAGGAGCATGCCATCAATGAGGAATCCCAAGGCTTCTGGTAACTGACACTTACAGTGACTATTGACTTAGGGCCTCTCAAAATACTCTTTCAAAGGCACAGAGAATGCAGGTTCATTGGGGATCTGGAAAAAGGTTGTCAAAATAGCAAGGCAAGGTTATGTCCCATTTGTATGGCTTCTAGGAGAGCTTGGAAAAGCATTTCACACAGCTTGCTGTGTTCTTTTTGAAACTGATGCTTTGCAAGTGACAGAAATTGGAATTACGGCACAAATTCCTCTGTCCCAGCCTGGTAAGGTTTGTTTTTATAGCTTTCTTTCTCTGTTCCTTCATACCTCATGAGGTATGATAGAGAAGAACCAAATATGTCTAAGGCAGGAAACAGAAAATTCAAAACAGAGAAGTTTTCATGGATTTCTTACATTTTATAAAATGCATCCTGCAGACCAGTTCTATTTCTTAGAGGTTAACAAGGTTCGGCCTTAATGAAGCTCAGTGCCTTGAAATATTTGTGTTCTTTTATGTGTGTATGCTCATAAAGGCACCTGGGCTTTGAGAGACTGGGATGACTGATTCATTAAAAGTATGTAATTACAGAGATACACGCTCACACATCCCATGTCTATATATACACAAGTATTTATATTAAAGATGTATGCATCTATATTTGAGGTAAGTCTAAACTGAGCTCACAAAATGCCATTCAAAATCCTCCGCTCCAAATAAGTTTTGCACTTGGGACCCGTCTGTGATTCATCCTGTGGCCCTTCCTATGGGAAACTGATTGTGGGTCTTCATTTTGCCAAGCAGTCCCATGTGAGGAAACCCTGGAGAATCCCTCCAGAGACAGAGGGGTGCTGGGGATAAACAGTTTGCTTGTGCAGAAACAGCTGTGGAATTGGCACCTTAATGATGAAAACAGGCCGAGGACTTTCCAAGACAGGACACGGTGTGTGGAAGGGGAGCTGCAGGCAGATACTCAGATGGAGTGAACTGCCTGAAGCTCTGGTGGAGCAAAATCATCTGGTGATTTGGCCCATGGTATGTAAACAGCTCACTATGAATGGCTATTACCTGAGGTAAATAATATTATTTAGTGGATAACCTGTGATTGATTGGATGGTTGCCCACAGCCATTCCAAATACTTCTTTTGTACACTTTTCTTGCAAATCCTTTGCACTCCAGCTTGCTTTTTTTCTCTGTACAGCACCAAAGGAGGCACAGAGCCACATAAAATTTGTACAGAGTAGAAGAGAAGCAGCATCGTATTACATATGCTATGTGATGAATCTAGTACAAATATTTCTATCCAAATATACACATACATATATAGATATTCTTTTTTCAATGACCAGTATAAATACTTTACCTGGGAGACTATTCCCCATGTGCAAAATGAAACAGTTTTTCCTGGCATTTAATCTTCTTGTGTTCATATTCTGGGTAAGAAGTGGGTCACTGTCATGGCAGGAGAAACCTTGTTTCCTCTCTTCACTCTCCCGTGTTTGCTGAGGGCTATGTAAGCACCACGGTAAGCATTTGATTCGTATGCATTGTAGTTGTTGGGCAGCAAGGTTTCCTTGAATTTACACTCATCTTGGAAAACAGCCTGGAGAACAGCAAGGGGAGGGGTGGAGGGCGGTGGGGGGGGAGAACAAAGCAGGTACAATAAATGTCTCACAAAAGCCCAGGTCATTTTTCTTGCTCGCATTTTCACAGAAGGGCTTGTTGCAAAGTGCAACAGGTGGTGCTGCAGCGACTGCATCCAACAATAAATCTCCCTCCTTGGTGCTAATTTGGTGTCAGATAAACTCAGATGCCACCTGTCCACATGAAGGACTGTGCACTTCCTGCAGCGGATCCAGTGAATTAATTATAAATCATGGATTTGTTCACTTTACTTGCAAGTAAAGATTTCTGTCAGCATCACGCCTTTTTGTAGCTTTATTTAATATCTCCCCTCTGCCAGAAGTCCTGTAATTTATAAAAAAACTGCATGCTGGTTGTCAAAACCTTCAGTTCTCTTACAAACACCAATAATCCAGAGAGAACTGCTTTCTTGAATAAGAGATTTGATTAGCAATAAATCTTGTCCCTGATATTTAACTATGCAGCAGGCTCTAAGCTGGGAAAGCAGATTTGTTTTTCTCAGTGTCACGTCATGTAAATGCAAGGAGAGGGGGTTATCTGGGAGAAGGGGTGCAGGGACAAGCAGGAGACAAATGCAGAGGAAATGAAAAGAGAAAGCAGAATAATTCTCTGACTTCACATGGGACACCACCAGCGCTGTGCTATTCGGACACCTGTGTAATAACACCATTCAAAGCTTGTTGTGACAGGGAAAATGCCCATCTCCTACAGCTTTTAAAAGTGTCTTTGAAGACAAACAAAACTGGATTGAAACTGGAGGGGAGAGGGGGGGGAACCAAATGGACCTCTGAAGCCAGAGCCTCATTTTTTAGTCAAGCAAAGCAGTTGTGCTTGGGGCACTTTTTAGGTGCTTGTGATGAGACATGACTGAAAGAATGGGGTGGAACCTCAAAATGTCCCACTGTCCTTATCCACGAGAGAAGGAATCAGCTTGGGGATAGCTATGGGGCTACAGGTCCTTCACAACATCTGGCATTTTATTAAGCAGCTGAAATACTTTGTTGAAATTACAGTTGTTTCAAAGGAAAAGACTTTGCTGTTCCTTTACAAAAGAGATCAGTGCTGTTCGTTACTTTGAGATGGGCTATTTTTTCCTATTGCCCAGAACCAGCATCTTTCAAACTTGTTTCCTAAAAGCATTTTTACTACTGAAGGTTGAGACTAAAATGTCTCACTCATACCTCAGAAATTAAATTGTATTTAGATGGAAAATCACCTAGTGGAGGACAATGGTGATGGTGTTTTAGAATGATTTTCATTCTATTCTTCATAGAATTTTCTCATCCTTGTGGCTGATCTCACAAAACTGATCATTAAAATAACCCCAGCCACACATGTTGCCCTTGTAGGGCAGACTTCCTATTTATTCTCCATGCTGTGGTTGTTTTTGGTAGGGGGAAGCATGTGGTCATAATTTAACCAATGGCAGCAAGTAGAAATATCTTTAATTGTACCTCTGCCACACACAGTGCAGTGCAAAAGAGAATCAACAGCACAGAGATTTACTGGGGCGTGTTTGCAGCACTCAGGCCTTAGAAGAAGTCACCTCGTTAATCAGTACTATTTGCAGAATATATTAATTCTCTCTGAGTGTTTTCTGTACAGTCTTATCAGAAAGCTTTAAAACACCAAACCTCTAACAGCACTAAAAAACACTGATGGCACCAGGCCGGGCACTCTCCCTGTAGCTGAAAGGCTGTTTTTCTTTCTGCTTGTAATCATGGATTTCCACGAGGAGAAAACCCAAAACAAACCGAACCAAAAAAAACAAACAAAAACCAAAATACTAAAGCAAACAAAACGACTCTAGAACCTTTTCAGGCTTTGTTTGCACTCGCACTCACCGTTCCATACAACCTGCCCTTGCTGTTCATTGCGATGAAGAGAGCACTTTTCACCCCAAGCAGGCTGACAACACCTCTTTCTACAGTGGATATCTCAAAGAGACCTGGAAAATAAGACATTCAAGAGAAGTGTTATCACAGCATCTAGAGCTAATCCAAGGCAATTGATATCATTTATTTATTTTAAACCCCTAAGGAACCTGTGATATTTTCTCTATTAGAGTTATCTCCCTAGTCTAGCAAAATTAATGTACACAGAGAAGATCTTGCCTTTTCCCACATGCCATAGGACTTGAAAATAATTATTCTGGAGTCATAGTCACATGCTGTGTAATCCTTTTGTTGTATCTGACTCTTTTGATGTGTCAAACTCTTGGGCTTTCTCATAAGCAAATTATTTTTATCTAATAAGCTATACTTGCAGAGGGTTTGTTATTAGCCTTAGAGGAGCGTGGCTTACTATTTTGAAGTCCCACATGACATCTTAGCTGCAAAAGATTTTAGCAACTGCCCTCTACAGGAAATTCAAATCCATATGACTAATGCTTTCCTTTATCCTTACAGATGCAGAACAGCACCCACAAGAAGGGGCAAGCTGGGAACAGCAAGCCCCTTCCATGGGACAAACTGAGTGTCCCAAAAGTACTGGTCAGCTGGGATTCAAAAATCATGCTTTGGCACTCCAAAAATGAGCCACGACCTCCTGGATTCAAAAGGCAAATGAGAAGGTGAGGAGTGAGGAAATGCAGCAGAAGAGTCAGTTTTCAGCCTGTTTCTGTGCATTAAAGCAGAGCAAAAATAAATTCTATCTAAATCTGTCTAAGCATTTGTGCCATGTTTCAGCCCAGAGGGTTCTGATGTTTATTGATCCCAGAGACTTCCAAAAGGCAACAGATGCAGCACAGGTTAATAATACCAAGTAACAACATTTGCATTCTATGAAGGGTAATTACTAGAGTTCACAGCAATTAAGTGACATCTATTCTATTTCATTTGTGGATGCAACTCACTGTATTGGTTTTCATTGTGAACTCCGCTTATCCTTCCGTCTGGGAGGATTTGAAGGTGAAACCCGATGCCCACGTTGCAGTAAAGCCTCCGCTGCCTCTTGATTCCTAGCAAATAGTCACTCTCCCAGTTCACATCTGACTTCTCCCCTGACATCCCAGCAATGGACCTGGACAACAGAGATTGCCATCCTCTTTCCAGCAATGTGCCATTAGTTCTGCTTACAACGGGATGTGTAGAAGCAATTCCAGCCAGAAAGCCCAGGAGGAGGAAAGCAGGGAACGTCCGGTGAGCGGCGGCTTTGCAGGACATAGTGATGAGAGGTCTTTGTGCAGGGGCCATCCAGTTCACCTCTTGGGCACGTGGTCAGAATTAATGGCCCTAAAAATACCGCCCTTCTTGTTTTTCTCCCTTCAGCATGGTGGCACAGGCTTATTTTTGGAAAGCAAACAGAGATTGCTGACCTGAAACTAAAGCCCAATAGCAGTTGGGTTGGAAGCAGAGACAGGCCAGCAGGACTCAAACTGGTGGGGACCATGTTTTGTAGATCCTGCTCTCCAGTGGGCAGCCTGGGTTATATTTGACTGAGCCATCTTTATAGTGCAGAGGCTGTCCCTCCCCACATCATCACTCTGACATCAACAGCTTGCCAAAGGTAAGCCTGCCACGGCTGTAACACTAACCTGCCGTCCTCTCTGGCTGGCTGGGGTTTGATGAATGCTGTCACCCAAGACTGGAGGCAGGAGTGGGATTTCATTGGCTGTGGGAAGCAAAGGAGTCAAATTGGCCGGGTGGTCAGAAGCCTCACAGCTTCCTTATTTAGAGCAGAAGGTGTAAAAACAGTTGTGGACCTCATCAGTGAGCAATGAAAGGTTTGCAGCCACTTCCTTGGTGGCACGACCACCAGGCATCTCAATATTTGGGGATAACTGGCTTCAAGTGGCCACTGCTGGTTTTGTGCACATCCAGCAAAGCCAAGGCATCTCTTCCCAAGCGATCCAGGTGCTAAAGCTTTGCCTGTACCTCGCAAAGGAGCACTCCTGGCTGGTTAACAGCAAGGTAAGCAATGTTACAGGGAGAGGAAGCCCCTGGGCTTGCTCCTGCTGCTTTTATTGTCGTGGCAATTTTGCTGAGCAGGGCTGAGCATTGATCTTGCAGTGACACGTAGCTGGGAACATTGAGCGTTCATGTTGTTCACTGAGGTGATTTCAAACCGACCCCATTTATCTGGGGAGGGTGTCTGCCTCCTGCAGGGGTGCAATTGTATTTATATGTGCAAGATAAGGACTTAGGTAATGTGTTAAAGAAGAGGGAAAAGGGAAATGGCCCCAGCTCTCTACTGTTTCACTGTCTCCTTTCGCCAAGCCCAAATACTTTTTATTTTTTTATTTTTAAATAACACATGACCATCTTAATTTGCCTCTCCTTCCATCTGTCTTACTTGTTTCCCCTCATTTTGCACTGTTTCAACTTCCTTGGGGGCTACACAGAGCTACACAGTCTTTTATCTTAATTAGTTTCATGGGGCTTATTAAGACATTAATCAGAGGAAAACAGTGGAGATTTATACCAGCATGTCTGTCAGCTTTTCACAGCAAAGAACTTGCACCCTCTGTGTCACTTGAGATGCCACTCTAACAAGAAGAGCACCTGGAAGCGTAATTGAAGTGGGCACCCCCAGTGTGACAGGGTTTCACATTAGGAGTGGTGTAATCTGAGGCCTGAGCCTCTGCAACCCCCCCAGCACAAGCCCTGTGAGCAGCCAGAGCCAGTGGTGTGTGTGATCCTGATCACTCTCTTGAAGGGCTCAGCTGTAAAATAACTGGGGGCCACTGGACCAGACCCTGCGCCAGGTGACATTCCAAAACCTCTATGCCTTTGCTGAAGCACCACTTGGAATATCACAGAATATCCTGAGTTGGATCCAACACAAGGATCATTCAAGTCCAGCTCCTGGCCCTGCACAGGACAGACCCAACAATCCCACTACATCCCTCAGAGTGTTGTCCAAACACTTCCGGAACTCTGGCAAGTTTGGTGTTGTGACCTAAGGAAACATACCTTCTGCCTTTTGCTCACAAAGGAAATTTTCAGATCCTTTTCTCATCCTCCTTCATCTCATTTTTCATCTATGCAAAGTGCATATATAAATTGTAGGAAGGAATATTACTCGTATTTATGCCCTCTTAGCCTTTATGAGGGGCCAGGGTCAGTAAGAAACAAAGCCCAGGGTCACTCTTATGAGCATGGAAAACTCATTTCCCAGTTTCTCTTATGCCACAGTCTGAAGACCTGCCCATTCCCAATGCACATGACCCCTGGAAACATTTCCTAATCTCAGAGCCATCACTGTCTGTAAAAATATGCATTGTAGTATTTCCTTTCCACTCCCTGCCCCTCAGAGAACATTTCAAACGTAACAGGTGCTGAGCTGGACTTCCATCATCAGCTTTAATCACCTTTTAATCACCTTTGCATCTTCATGTCTCGTTCATCAGGTTTCTCATAGCAAAGACAACAGGCCAAAGGAGCTTCTCTAACTTGTGCTGGCACATCTGCCACCGCAGATTCCCCACAAGCTATTCCGATGGCCCAGGTCAAAGGAACCCTTGGTGTGACGCACCATGTCTCATCCCAGCACCCTTGATCCCAGAAGGAATACCAAACGGTAGGACAAAAGAAATGGGATCAATTCCAACAAGTCTATGGGATGCATTGCTTTGGCTTTTGGTCAGCCCAGCTGGAAAGTGACCTCTGAGAGCTGTGGTGGAGCAGGGGGCAGGCTTGCTGTGGTGTTTTCCTGCTGAGCAAGGAGGTCTGACAGCATTCTGTATGGAAAGGGTGGCCAGATTGCTTGCAAAAATCAGGACTTCTCCTTCTTGGTCTGAAACCCAAAGCAAAAAGCTAAAAGTTGTGATTTCACTGGGACAGCTGACCCTCATAAGACCAGGTGTCTTAGTGTCTGGCCCAAGACAAAGTGTTGTGCAGCTGAGAGATAAAGTGAATACTTCAGTCTTGTGCTGCTCAGCAATTCTGCATCAGGGCTGAAATGAGTTTGGAAACAGCCTGAAGTCGGATCTGTGGCCAGCAGTTTGCTGAGTTTCTGTGTATTAGCGTAGGAAGAGAAATTGCCGTGTAAATTCTGGAGCTTCTGATTCAACTAGGCAAGCCTTGCTTCCTCTAAAAGATGTCTCATTCTGCTAAAACTTGTCCTCTTGGCCCATGAAGAAAGGGCCAAAACCACACTGTAACCTTCTGATTTTCAGGCAGTGTGTTGCCCTGGTTTCATGTGCCTTCATAGGAGGCATCAAGGGAGGCACCAACAGCATTTGCAGTAAAATAAACCCTGTGAACTCCAAAATGGAAAAAAAATTTACTTGAAATCCTAAGACCCAGGATGACAGTGCTTACTGCTTAATTAAAGTAACAAGTTTTTGTTGTCAGTATTTTAGTACAATACTAAAATAATCTCCTTTGGAACACAGCAGCATGGATCCGCTTTCAGATAGTCTAAGAAAAGTCCTGCAGCTGAGCAGTAACATGATAGGGATGCAGAACACGTCTTTCAAAAAATGCGTGATGACTTAGGATCCTAAGTTCCATTTTCAAATCTCTTAAAAGTCTCTCCCTATTTTAAGGCCTGGAAAGAGCAAACCCTCATTCAGAAGGACAGATTAAAATGGTTCACCTTGCCTGTGAAGACCCAGGGTGGTGGTGGACAGAGGAAAGGAGATTTCCAGGTGACAAATCTGACTGGTGTGACAAGACAAGTGTTGCAGGGTCTGGACAGCTTGAATAAAACTGTGTAAGCTCAAGCATGACCGTAGAGCCCCATCAGACCATCTTTAGGCTGATGGGGCTTGTTGGCCACGGTGTAGAGATTTATAAGACAAATACTGGGGCTATTATGAATGAAATATGAATCACAGTATGAAAGCAGCAGGAAAAAATAGTCCCAGAATCACAGAATATGCTAAGTTGGAAGGGACCCACAAGAAACGTCGAGCCCAACCCTTAGCCCTGCACAAAACCATCCCCAAGAGTCACACCCTGTGCCTGAGAGTATCAAATACAGCAAGGGTTGCAGGGCTGAGCTGTATTGACAACCAAGGACCCACCAATAGCCATAAAACTCGTAAACACTGAGGAGTGTGTTGTTGGCATGAAGACTAATTTGGATAGGGATACAGCACAGGTGATTATTCAGCAGAAGACCTGAGCTCTGGTAGCAGGAAGGTGACAAAAAGGGTTATAGCACACTGAGTTTGCTGTTTCTCTTCCCATTATCCAACAGAGGGGTGGATTTGTTGTCACACCGATACCCAGAATGAGTAAACAAAACAGACAGCAATCTTACCTAAGACTATTGGGTCTAATAAGCTCTTGGAGGCTGAAGCAAGCAAACTTCTGAACCAAAACTGTCACCTCCTTACAGCTGCTGGCTCTTAAAACATATGCAAGACCTGGTCAGACACGGTTTGTCACCAGCAGTGAAGAGGAACCCAAAATACATGAAGAGTTAACAGGGTCCTACCTCGTCCATCATGTCACACACACAGAGCTCCTGGCTGGGCCACTCAGGCACATGCATGCGAGTACCTGGGGGAGAGAGGGGGCAAATGAAACAGCTTAGAATCATCTAAAATAATTACCTCCCCATTTCACCACAGGGGCTCTCACTGAGATTTCATGTGCTAAGCTCCTACAGGCAGGCACAAATCACAGAACAGCTTCCTGTTATATTTTTTTGGAGGAAAGTGGGAAAAAGGATCTACTCCCAAAGGAAACTATGACGGATTTAGGACTAGGGAGATTCTGCCTTCCTTGAGAAAGAAATCTTGCTTTACTGCTTGTTCATGCTAAATTAATTTTCTGAAGAGGGAATGTCAGGCACAGATAGAGTCGAATACACCCATCTTTGTCTCCTGAGGGGGCTGTGTGTGTCTCTCCACGTCTTACAGGAGCTGGAATGACTGTCAGAAGACAGAGTGGTGACTCCATGGTGAACCTGTGGCTTCCCAACTGGTGCTGTGCCCACCATCCCACGCTGCTTCTCTCATCACCTCCTCAGCTGTTCCCACTCCGCAGGGACAGGCAGTCCAAGGGTAAAAGGCTGAGCTGGAAAAAAACAGAAGTGACAGCCACCAGCCCCCACAGGGATCTGCTTGGTGTTATTTATTAGAAGAGAGGAATGACATGGTACGTGTTTAATTTGGCTTTAGTTAGTTACGTGCCTGGTTTTCTCATTACAGCAGGAACGGGGATGCTAAATGCCACGTGTAAGTAGCATGATGAACAGGAGAGCAAAAAAACCTTTTTATTGTTGGTGGTGATGAGGTTTTGTCCAATGGCCCAACTGACAGATCTCTGGGTGATTCCTGACCATGGAAACCATTCAGATTAAAAGATGTAATCCAGTATAGATGATTACAGGCAATTTCTGCCATTTTCCACGTAACTTCCATGTGTTGTGTATTTTTAGCTCATTGAGAACTTTCTTTCTCTTGCATGTCAATTCTTTATCTGTTGGTCTGCATCCTTCCCCATGTTTCAGAGGAGAATTCTGAAACCTTTTGTGCAGTCTGAACTTTTTCCTGATTTTTCAAGCATTTTTCCCCTTCATGGCAGGCAACACTTGAAGGTCTACAGCTTGTCATTATTCTTTTGGCAGCAGTTGTGGTTTGTAGTTTTATTTTCATAGAATGGATCCTATTTTTGAAATCCCCTCCTGTCATCTTCTCCCACTCTCTCCCCATTCCCCCTGCTGTGCTGGTGGAGGGAAAGGTGGGGATATGCTGGGTGAATACTGCACCCCTGAGTCCTGGCCACAGCTATTCGAGGGGTGGAAGTGAAACTCCTCGGATCCCTGATGTTCAAGGACTATGGTTTAACCTTTAAATGGAATACAAGACTAGAATCAAAGCATAACAGCTGTTTCTAGCACAGCTGGATTGCCCATTTGTCCCCAGGAGCTGAGGGAAAGCAACACTACTTCATGTTTTGGCTGCTCTCACAGTACCTGAAGCCTCAAAAATCCTGTATGTCAGTCAGGCGTGCTCCACTTTTTGTTTCACTCTTCCACAAAGGAAGTTACAAGTTACTGGAGAGTGACAGGAAGGGGAAGAGGACAATATGCAGGGTCTCCCACCTGGAGAAGAGAGCCTGGTTCAAGGAAAATAATTCTTAGGCCACTTGGGTTGGGAATCTGCTTTGTATTCAGACACCAGTGGGTGGGTCCATGTGCACTGAGAATCTAAGCTTGCACTTTAGTTAATGCAGTCAGGGAGCCCAGGAACTGACACAGCTCAGTAGTTGTCCTTTTCAGGGGGAGCTGAAACACACTCAGGACTCCACCACCTTCAGGGACAAGTTCTGTTTCTCACAGGAGCTGAGACACACAGATGTCTTTTTAGTCTGGAGACAAATCCCTTCCCCAGCACCCAGAAGCCTCCCTGGGAACGGAGCAGCAGACAGTCTGCAGGTAAAAGTGTGTGAGCTGGGGCTGGATCCAGTAGCATCTGCAATGATGTCTGCTTGAAAACCTCTCTCCCAATGCACAGATGTGTTTCCCAATCCAAGCCGGAAAAGCTCTAGTACATAATCCAAAGCCCTGCAGACTCTTCCCACACTCTTGCATCAGGTGGGTGTCTCAGCATCCAGCAGTATCCTGGATGTTTTCCAGGCTGAGGTTTGTGTGCAAAGACCACATTCCTTTGGTTTCAAACAATCATAGAATGACCTTGGTTGGAAGGGATCATCTTGTCCCAAACTCCCTGCCATAGGCAGGGACACCTTCCACTATCCCAGGTTGCTCAGAGCCCCATCCAACCTGGCCTTGGACACTTCCAGGGATGGGGCAGCCACAGCTTCTCTGGAGAACCTGTTCCAGTGCCTCACCATCCTCAGAGGGAAGAATTTCTCACTAATATTCAATCTAAACCTGGTCTCTGCCACTTGGAAGCCATTCCCACTTGCACTGTCGCTACATGCCCTTGTAAATGCTGGAGCACTTGCACATTCCCAGCTACAGAAGGGTGGGTGGAGGGTGGCAGCACAATGCACAATCCTGACCTGCCTGCAGCCAGATCTGAACTTGGGAGGACTTTTGTAAAGAGCATCAAATCTCCAGACTGAGCAAAGTGACCCATGAAGGGTTTGGAAACCCCTGGCTTCTGTCATCTGCTACATGAGCTTTCCGTGTGGTTAAGATTAGGACTACCTAGCTAGAAGGAGTTCAGGGACACAAGGAATGTTGTGCTGTAGCTTAGGCTGGGACTGAAGATGCAACTCTGAGCTTAAAGGGAGCTCCTGGAGCAACAGACAGAGGATGAAGTTTGGAGGGCAGAGCTGGGGCTGCACAGACTAATTCTATTCTCTGTGCACTCAACGCTCTGAAAAATGTGTCCTCAAAGACTGGGGATTCCATACCCCCTCTGGCAGTCCATTCTAGTTCTGAGCCACTCTAAAGGGTAAATATTTTTTCCTTATAGAGTTTTGTCCTTAAAATTGTCCAAAAATTGTTATTTAGTATAAATATATTGATTCCTGGGACATATTAAAAGGCAACTGACATTAAACTGCATCTATAAGAGCAACAGTAGATTTTTAATTTCCTCTTTGAAAATGTCCATATAAAACTATCACCAGAGGTCCAGTAAAACTACAGGCTGCTGAAAGCTACCTAGATATGTGGCTAAAGCTCAGTTAGCCACCAGAAATTCATTCAAAGTGAAAATTCATTTGCTAAGTGATGAAAAGTGGCCATTTCAGAAGTGATTCTGCATTCTAGTCAGCTTTGCAGCCTAAAGCAAACAGGGTGAGTTTTCATACATAACCTCGGTAATTCAGGTTTTGTTCCTACAGCTCCTTTTCTGAATAGGAGAAAGAGAAAAGGGTGATTTTTGGCTCCTCAGCAGAACCACAAATAATAGAGCCAAGAGAGCTCAAAGATATGCCATAGCTTATTGAAGAATTCCAAATTTGTATAGACCTTGCAGGGGACCAGGATTGCAGGACAGGTGAACTGTTTAAGGCAATACAACTGCTAAGACTTAGTTCTGCACAGAAAGATTGAGGTCAAAAAGCATGTCCAGGAAATGGGAATACGTGCAGGTGGTTGGGATCAATCAGTACCCAACTTTTAGCATGTTTCATTCTTGGAGTCTGTGTATGTTGGCACCTGTGGAACCTGGGGCTGCTCACACAGGTGTTGCTGCAGGTTGATGAACTGGCCTGGCTTAAGTAAAGAAAGGCACATGCAGAAGGTAGAAGTAGCATAAAGGAGAAAGAGGGTGCAAAGTAATCAGTTAGTGAACCTCTTTTTGGTGTGAGATGAAGGAGACGAGACAGCCTCTATCTCAGTGGTATAACAACATTGGTAAAGAAGTTACTAAAAGATGGAAAACATTAAATCATGGAAAAAGGTAAAATATGGCACTAGAAAAGTGGAACTGAACTCTGTTCCTTCTCTGAGACCTGTCCAGCCTGGACTGTTGCCAGGAATAATGCATTCCCAGAGTCCAGGCTTTGTATTTGCTAATGCCAGGCTGCATGAGAATCCTGTCAACCTGTTCCTCCACCTTTCCAGGGTCCTGCTGGATGCCAGCCCTACCCTCATTGTATCAGCCTTTCCTACAATTTATTGTTGCCAACTGTAACTGGAGTCAGGGAAAATAAACTAATGCAGTGCTAGTGATGGATTCTTCCTCAAACACCTACTCCATCCATGCAGCACGTTGTTCCCACTGCCCAGGTTATTATTCCTTGTGATTTTGTACCGTGTCATCACACATCGTACCCAGAGTAAAAAACAGTATTAAAAAAGCAGGTTGGGTTTCTGCCAGAAATGACCCCGTTCTTTAACTTCATCTTTTTAACACTCACTTCTTTATCTGTGTGTGAGTCTAGATCACAGACCACAGAATATTCTGAGTTGGAAGGGACCCACAGGGATTACCAAGCCCAACTCCCAAGTGAATGGCTGTTTTGCTCCTAATCCATGAAGACACAGCTTCCCCCCAAGGCACAGCACAAAGGCAAGGTGAGACCACTAAATCCAGTGTTAATCTGGTTGATTACATTGGTCATTGCATGATGTTTTTAAAGCCTGCAAGTCCCATTTTCAGAAAGGAGCCCATCTCTTTGTGTCAAAATATATTCTGCTCTCAGTGCATCAGGGGGTCCTCAGTTCTGGTGCTGTTTTTCCCACTGGAGTCTGGGTCTTGTGGAAGAGCTGGCTGTGAGTAACTGGAACATCAGTGCCCTCTTACAAACATCATGAAAGTCTGCAGGTTTGTCTGGTTCAAGACTGCTTCCTCCCTTGCCTTGAAATGATAATTTCTCATACTCCCTCTAATAAAACTGTGGCAAATCTGAGCACAAATCAAATGTTTAGTATTTAAAGCTGCAGCCACATTGTTATTTCTTGGTCAGGAACCACAGTGTAAGGTATTTGTTGTGATGGTTTTTAACATATGGAAGATCAAGATCAGATTCCTAAAATATTCTGAAAACCAGTTATAGCTTTAACAGTGACTGTGGTTAAATATAAAACCAAAGTAATTCATTCTATTAAAAAGCCAAAGTCTTATTTTTATCAAGTGATGTTATGAGGGCATGTTCTAAATCAGCCCAAAGCTCCTGTAGCTACAAAGCTTCACTTCTGCAATTTTTAACAGCCCAATTAAGTTGGTGCAGCTTCTTGTGCATGTTGTTAGTACAGAATTCTCCCTCTGACACTGCCCAGATCAGGCAGACTCCCAGAGATTAAACATTTGAAGAAGACAGGAGAGGAAAATGCAAGAGCTGAATAATAACACTGAGTTTATTTTTCCCCTGAAAAGATGAGTCTCATTTGGACAGGGTCAGGTTGTGATGGGCACCCAGGAATAAGAAACAAAACCATACATTTTATGCATTCATATAATGCTTCTCTTGACATCCCTGTCCATAGTATCCTGCATTTCTCCATATGCACAGGCCCAGTTTAAGATTATGCTGCTAATGGTGATATGCAAGTATTCCAAGCATCCTTTAACCAGAATGTGTATTCCATGCAGGATTAAAGAATAGTTTGCCTGATGCACACTGGACAGGTGGTATGGAGCAGGGTCAAGGCAGGCATGTAGCAGAGCTCTGAAATTTCCTTTTTGATCAAGCAAGTAGTGAGCATATGTTGGCAGATGGAATGTGTGCCCAGCTTCCTTTAGTGGAGTTTCAGCACTGACCTTTTGCTGCATTCCTCCAGCAGCAGCAAAATGGTTCTGCTTAAGTAAACTGACATGTACCACGTGCAACCCCAGCTGTCTTCTCCAGCCCACCATTTCTCCTACTGTTACAAAAAGCCTGGAGGCATGGCAATGCTGTAATTCCATGTGTAACAACCCAGCGGGAGAATAATGGTGTGAAAATTCATTGTGCTCGTGACTCAACAAAATCCACCTTGAGGAACCAGAATTGGCCACAGGAGTGGATGTTAAAAGGTCCTGGACTGTTTTACGTTATTACTGTCTGTGTGACACAAACACAGGAAGCAGCAGCTCCAGCTTGATCCATCCTTACCTCTCTTTGATTGCTTTATTGTTTTCCATCCTTTGTTCTTGTCCTGCTTGGTTTTCCTAAGTGTCTGGCAGGTCTGGTCTGTGTACGACTCCACTGTAAAAATTCAGATGGACTCTGCAGCAAGGAGGTGACTCAGCAGGCAGTTAGTACTGGGCAGAATGATCCTTTAAAGAGCTCTTTGTGATGCCAAGTGCTGCCCTCAGTGCGAGCAGACTGCAGGGACACAGCCAGATTGTGCCCCTGTTCGTTGTCACTCCACTTCATGCAGACCAAGCCTTTCCCAGACAGCCTGCAATTCCAAATACCACTATTTATGAGATGCATTAAAGTCCAGACAGTTGGGCTTGGCTCTCAGAAAGCACTGAACATCTGCCATCTGAAAGCCAACCTGCCTTAGTTTGGATACTCAAAGATGAAGACACTGCTTGGTGTTTGGATAGACAGGAGAGCTCTTTCCTTTATGTGCATGGTCTGAGCTTCCCAAAAGTCACACCTGAGTGTATCTTTCTCCATTTGAAAAAGAAAACAAAACAGGTAGAAAATAAAAAAAGATGTGGATTCAGCATGTATTGTATAGAGCCTGCACTGCCAAAGTCTTGATGCTTTTTTCATAGAATCATAGAATCCTTTGGGTTGGAAGTGACCTTTAAAGGCCATCTAGCCCAACCCCCTGCAAGGGGCAGGGATATCTTCAACAGATCAGGTTGCTCAGAGACCAGGCCACTCTGACCTTAAATGTTTCCAGGGATGGGGCATCCACCACCTCTCTGCACAACTTGTTTCACCACCCTAATTGTAAAAAATGTCCTCCTTATGTCCAATGTCAGTTGACCCTTCTTTAGTTTAAAAACATTATCCATGTCCTGTCACAACAGGTCCTGCTAAGAAGTTTGTCCCTGTCTTTCTTCTAGATGCCCTTTGAGTGTTGAAAGATCCCCTGGAACTTTCTCTTCTCCGGGCTGAACAATCCCAGCTCTGCCAGCCTTCCCTCCCAGCAGAGCTGCTCCAGCCCTCTGATCCCCTTGGTGTCCCTGCTCTGGACTCGCTCCCACAGCTCCATGTCCTTCCTGTGCTGGGACCCCAGGGCTGGGGGCAGCTCTGCAGGGGGAGCATCTCTCCCCAAAAATAACTGATCCCATTACTGACCCCCAAGGGACACGCAGCAAATAGGATGTGTTGACTCACCTGGTGGGTCTCACACCCAGACAAGGGGGCAGGTTGTCTTCATCAATAAATACCTACTTGCTGTAAAATAATAATGTGGAGGAAAAACCCTAGGAAATGTTTTTGTCCTCTTTCAGCAAAAGATTTCCCACTGTAAACAAAAGTAGGATATAAATGTGGCAATAAGATATAAATGTGATGTACACTGATGAAGACTCAGAAGACTGAAAGCCTCTCTCAAACTCTGGATATGAATACCCTTAATGAGTTCTGCACATCCAAAATATTTTTTTTTTATTAATATGATCTCTTTAATTACAATATAGGTGTGACATCACACTATCACAGAAATTGGTTGGAAGGGACCTCTGGAAGTCATCTCATCTAACCTCCCACTTGAATTAGGACTCCTGCCAGCCCTAGAAAATATCAAGCCGTGGCTGACCTTCATGTTGTATTTCCAGCTGCAGAGAGACAGGCCATCTAACCTAACATATGATGATTACTGTAGGGCTAAGAATAATTCTCTGACTACAGGGGTCTTTGGAATACACTGGGTGCTACCTGACAACTTGTTGCAAACACCTTTTGCAGTGGATTTCCCTTCCCTTCCCTTCCCTT
>VXBX01004051.1:359201-438369 GCA_013400415.1 Scytalopus superciliaris
CCTTCCCTTCCCTTCCCTTCCCTTCCCTTCCCTTCCCTTTTAAATGTTCAGAACTTTCTCTTCATTTTTTTTTACTTGCAAGGGACCAGATGTGAAACCATAAGCACCTGAATAATGTTACTGATGGAAATGAATGGGTCTATTAATCTGTTTTGTTTTTCATGAGATATGCACTGCCTGAACTGATGCACCACCAGCAAGGGGGGGTTGGGAAGTATATTTTGGAATGTTGTGTAGCTGTGTGTTCTTACTGGAAAACAATCTGCCCAGTGTTGGTTTCAGTGTATTATGATTTACCCACCACTCCTGCACTGTATGTCTCAGTTTTGCAGGGGTGAGTTTCACAACTCATGGTTTTCAAATGAAACAGCTGGAAGAGGATGTCTCAGTCAGCCATGCCATGGTGACACCAAGGAAGAGAGTCTTGTTCTTCTGATGCCCAGTCTGGATTTTGAGCCTTTAGGTTTGGCTGCTGTACAATCCTTTGTTTAGAAGAGTTGCAAAGGTTTGATCCTTTGCACGCATTCATCTTCTATTTAACCATTATATACTGCTAGAGGTATGCTGGGCAGTGAAGTCTTGGGAGAAATGCTACCCAAACTCCCACAAAATTCAGTAGGGCTGGTATTTAACACTGTGTTGTCATAAAAAGCCCTGAATTTGGCTTAGGTGTGCAACTGAGTGAAGAAGACTGACTATAAAGTCAGCCACTCTAAGAGTACCCAGTAAAGATTCATCACATGAAGGTTTGGGGCTTTAGCTTTTCAAAATCTGTGGTTTAGGTGTAAACAGCTTTGATGGTCCTCTTTATAAAACCATTCCAGTTCCAAACCTGCTGTTTTCATGGGGAGAGCTCACGGCTGCTGAAGTGTAGTGCTCTGGCTGGAAGGCCCTTGTAGTGAACTTTTTCACTCTTGTAGTGATCTTTTTGACCCTTGTAATGATTTTTTTTTTCCTGGTATGGGACTGCAGTTATAAGTAATTAGCTTCAAATTACCTTTATGTGCTGGCATTTTCTTCTGAGGCCTTATCAGAATCTGGGAACATTACTTAATTCCCAGGTGATTTCCAGTGATCTTAACTTTTCTATAGCCATATAATGTTCCCAGCCAGCCTAGTTGTCCTCATCAACTACTTTTTATCTCTTCGTAATTTATCCTGTCATTATCTGGCTCACAGTTTGCAGCTTCATAGAAACATAAAATCATTTAGATTTGAAAAAAACCTTTAAAAATCAGTGAATTCAAACACTAACACTGCCAAGTCTAGCACTAAACTCTGTCATTAATCACCACATCCACACATCTTCTAAACGCCCCCAAGGGATGGTGACTCCACCCTTCCCTGGGCAGCAATGCTTGAACCCTTTCACTGAAGAAATTTTCCCTAATTTCCAATTTAAACCTCCCCTGGCACAACTTAAGACCCTTTCCTCTGTCCCTATCACTTATTTCTTGGGAGAAGGCACTGATCCCCACCTGACTATAACCTCGAAAGTGCCAACAACAAAACCTCTCCAAGTCTGCTGCCTGTCTTCTGCATGACTGTTAACTGTGAATCATTCAATCTCTTGAATGCTTCCACTTCTAAATCAATTTAGTAGAATAAATTGCTCAATGCAATGATAAGCTCCCTAAAATTTGAAACACAGGGACTTGGACTTTGTTGGTACTTCACAGAGAGGCAGCTGATTTCCATTAAGGACACAATAATTTGATTTCAAGCTTTGTCTTCCGTGGTCACTCAGAAAGATGCCAACAGTGTATTTTTATCTGCAGTTCATGTTCCTCAACAGGAAGGCTCCCCAAAGAGAGCTGAGGAGCACTGGCTATCAGTGTGTACCACTCTGCATGGAGCAGCATCAGCTTGCAAGGCTTGCCCGTAATTTATGGACTGCTTGGAAGAAAGAACCACTTCCATGGGCAGGGAGAATTGCCCAAAGTGGCTGAAAACACATCCCAGATAACAACTGGTGGTCAGGCAGCGGTTTCCAAACAGCTACTCAACAGAAGGACTCACATCCTCTTGTGTAGCTGGTCAAGCTGGAGGACAATGACCCCCTGCCATTCCCATCTTTCATTGGTGAGTGAGGAGAGATTCATTCCTCAAAAAAAAGGAGGCTTGGCTGGCTTGTGCTGGGAGGATTTCCGCTGTGGAAAGAGGCATGGAGAAGACTGATAACATGGATGAGGAGGGGCGGAAGGAAGCAGGCCCCTCTTTGTGGAGGGATGTTATTTCTGCTGGGATTTAAAACTGTTCTTTGGAACAAAGTTGAAACAGTCACTATAAATGACTTGCAGGACTGAGTACAGAGCATTTCAGAGGATTATAATTTATGCCAGACAGGAGCTGTTATGGTTCAGTTTAAGGAAGTTAAAATAAGACTTTTGGGAGGCAACCAAACCAGCTTCAACTCTGGTAACTTCCCAGTCCAAGACATTCCTAATTTTTTATGTACAGGGTCTGTTCCTGCCTGAGGGCCAAGAGCCTTGAACTCCTACTGAAACTCAAAGATGCTCTGATGACATTTGGCTCTGTTAAGAGTGAGACAATGTCCACTAGGAAAGAGCTGGCAGTGCCAGCATATCTCTATATCCCTTTATCCAAACCTGAATTCATCCACAGAAAGTACATCTTGAAGGAATGGAGAGATTTTCTCCCTGGGATACTCCTTTGTGTATATTTAAAATCAATCAACATATTAAGCCAACTGGAGATGAACGATGTCTGTCTGGACACGTATGTGCTTCCCAAAGATGGGAGAAATCAGTCCATTTCAAATGAGCAGTCAGGAAGGCAGACATGGAGCCCTGCCTTTCCATGTCCCAGGCAGACTGGGAGTGTAACACAAAGGCATAGCTCCATCCTCCTGTCATCTTGACCCACACAGTGGGTCTCTCTCCATTCTCAATGTTTGTACCTTATGAGCTTGATTTCTAAGTTTTTAGAAATACCGTTTCTCTAAATCTTATATATTTTTCTTTGCTAGTTTTATCCCTGTTAGTTAAGTTGAAACTCTTCTTGGAACATGCAGTGCAAACCCACCTCCTCTTTACTCTTTGCATCCTTTGAATATTTACAGGTGGTTTTCATACTCCCCTTCAGTTGTCATTTGGCCAGTGCTGCTCTGTGTGTATCTCTTCAAACTCAGCACCCTTGGAAGGACACACAAGGCCAAATTCTGCTCTCAGTTACATCTGGGTAATTGTGGAGTAAGTCAGTGAACTTTGGGAGACTTTGAATTTACAAGAGCCAAACAGAGGGCAGAAGGTGAATGCCAAATAAAAACTAGGAAGACAATCAAAACTAACATCACATCCTGCAGGCCCCAGACTGCACAAAGTTGGTGCCTTTTCTATGTGGTATTTTGTCCTGCATTCCCAACTTTAGAAGAAGTTGGGAACTCCAACTTGGAACATGCCACTGCCTACCATGGCTCTTGTGAGAAGTGCAAGTACAGCACATTGTTATGTGCTGGTCCATGCAGAGTTCTTTCACAGTTAACACGTAGTTTTTTCTGTTACTTAGAACATTTGATACTAGATACTTCGTATTTATATGACTGTGACAGAAACATGACACAGTAACCTTCTTTTGCTCTGTGACTTTTTTTTTTCCCATGGGTATCGGCAATTATTCCCACTTGAGAAAATTCCACAGGACAAGGGGGAATGGCTGGTAGGGTTGGTTGAAAGTACTTTCCATGTCGGTTCTGAAGGCAGAGAAAGTGGCCAATGAGACAGGAGCTGTGCACAGCACATTTTCCCATTAAAAAAAATATGCCAAGTGGAAAGAAAGTTCCCAGAGGAAGTTTTGCTTGCCCAAGCTGTCTCATCTTCCCCAAGCTGCACTTGCCACCGCACTCTTTGTGCAACATCCTACCACCTCTGCATTCTCCTTTATGGCCTGCCTGTCCATTGTGCTATATTCCATTAAACATATAGTAAAAGCTTCATGGTCTGCAAAATTACATCAGCTATTTCCCAGCCATATCCTTTGGCCTGGTCTAAATTGTGTTGCTGTTCCAGCTGACTTCCTTGATGGAGGGGGACTTTTTACGAGACTTTTTACACAGGCATGTAGTGACAGGACAAGGGGGAATGGCTTCAAACTGACTGAGAGCAGGTTTAGATTGGATATTGGGAAGAAATTGTTCCCTGTGAGGGTGGAGAGGCCCTGGCACAGGTTGGGCAGAGAAGCTGTGGCTGCCCCATCCCTGGGAGTGTCCAAGGCCAGGTTGGACAGGGCTCTGTCTGTAAGGTCCCTTCCAACCCAGGCCATTCTATGAGTCCACAATTCCCTATAATTATAGTTGATAGGTCCTCCTAAGCAATGGACTTGGGACATGACACTTGGTATGGGACAGCTTACAGAACAGGCAGAGCTTGCAAAACTGATTTCACATCTTAATCTGACTCATTTCAGTGGCTTTTCTCTTTTGGTGTCCTTATTGTAAAGGGTGAACATTGTTTTTCTCCCTTTGCGGGTTATTCTAACAGAAGTGGGAATCAGAAACAAAGAACTGTGAACCACCTTTCTTTACCCAGAATGTGGCCTAATCTCTGAGAAATAATCCTCGAAAGAGCTTTACAGGTTTCCTGTGGGTTTCTCTAGAGCTTAAAATCATCAGAGCAGCCTGTACCATGTGCAGAGAGGGAAGTCAGCACATTCCAAATGGGAATTAAGATGCCTGCCACCCATGCTTAGCCTGTAGCCACCTATGGAAGTGCTTGGTACTGAAGCATGGGAAGCAAAATTCTTCCAGGAACTGAAATGCTGTGCTTCTGAATATTCAAAAATTCCTCTTCATTTCAAGAATAGGAAGCACATGAGACAACTAGTTGTGTGTGAGCTCATTCAGATTTGGTAATCTCAGGTTGCCTTCATCACACACACTCGCTGGGGCTCAGCCCAGGGGCAACTTGTTTATCCTTGTGCATAAGAATATATTGTCCTAATTCTGTGGTCCCACAGGACCACAATCCTGGCGTTGCTACTGACTTCTACCACAGCCAGCATATAGGATGAAGTAATATGTTTATTTTTGTGTAGTCCTGATAGTCTGTCCTGACACCTCCACGAGCCAGACACAAGAAGAGGGAAGGCATCTCTTTAAACTGCTGACCTGGTGTGAATACCAGGGAATAGCTCTGTATTTTTGGACATAGCACAGGCAAGAAATAAGAGCAAATGAGGCTGCTCAAAATAGTACACAAGTGTAAATTAAACTTTCCTCCAATGTGGGGAAAACGAGATACAGATGAAATCAACTGATCAACTTTTAAGCTCACAGAAATAACAGAACTGGGTTAGAACGAGTCCTGAGATGGACCCAGGTGTAATTTAAGGTTCCTTCCAACCCAAACCATTCTATGATACTTTCCAGAATGACCTTCTGTGGCTTCACTCATCTCTCATACAACAGGAAAAGTAATAAAATAACTCTTTCATCTTTAAGCTATTAACTTAGACTCTGCTGTCTAGAGAGAACTACTGCAGAAAGAAAGACCCCAGACAGGATTCCCACCTCTCCAGGCAGTGCCATTTCCTAACAGGGAAATTTCTGGCACTGCAGCAGGGGAAAGGCAGCCTGGCCAGGACAAGGTCTGTGCATCTGTGTCTCAACTGGCTGCATTCTCCTCCTGTTTGCCACCAGTTACCATGTAAGCAAACAGGCCACAGAGCTGGTGACAATAGGTGAGGGGCAGTAAGTTATATCCTTGACAAACTGAGATTCTTGGCAATTCTGTTTTCCCTTGCAATAACCTCACTTCAGACTCTGCAAATGGCACCTGCAGTTTATAGTGGTCACCACGAGCAGGTTAAAAAGCTAGACAATGGCATTTGCTCCTCACTCCTCCCAGTGGCAAGAATTTTTTATTCTATGCAAGCCATGCCTGCAATTTTATGGGACATTTTCAAGGCATTAAACACTGTCATCCTTCCAAGGAATAGTGCACTGCATTTACAAATAGAAAACATCATGCCCATTAAGTCACTTTCCTCTTAATCTTGAATAGCTTTTCATGACCCAAGCAGGATTTCTAAGGTGGCTTTACACCAGAAATTGCAGCCTGCTGGGTACAGATCAAACAGAAAGTACAGTTTAGGTCATCCCATCTCTATATTCTGGTTTTCTTCTACAAAGACAGCTAAAAATCTGCTGTTACCACCACTTCCTTAAGAAGAGACCAGAAAAATGTCAATAATAAATGTCATGTCAAGGATCCTTCAGACAAAGATTCCTTCTGGCAGGACAATTCAGCATTTCCAAGGATCAGCCTTCAGTAAGCAGAATTAATAGTTTTCCCATACCAATCCTACCACTTTGACTTTCCAAGACCTTATCATTAGAGATTGTTCTTTTTAGTACCAAAGACCAACTGCTGAAAAGTTTCTATGCAATCTGCTGAGGACTCAAACCCCACATTTCAAATATAAAAGGCAAAAAGCTTAACTATTTTCTTAGAAATTAGCAGCAGTTTTATAAAAGTGCTACTAAATTACATGTGTTTTGGTAAAGCAACGGGCACAGTTTTTATTAACAAAGAGCCTGGAAGTATAAACAAGATATTTGCTCAAGGACTGCTGGCTCCCTCTTGATGGATGTGCTGACTGAAGGAAAAAAGAAAACTAATAAAAATACACAACACAGACCTTTATCACAAGGCAGTCTTAGGGCTTATAAAAAGGAATACTTCTGCCACCACACCTTTCCCAAGCAGAATAGTGTTAGAGTACTTGCTTTTCTGGGACCAGAGTTTGATTTCAGCTGAAGGCCAGCAGTGTAAAATGAGCTCTAACAGGATTAATCCAGCTCCTTCTAGATGAATTTACATCCTTGTTTTCTAGAACACCAAATTAGGTCACATCACTTGCAGGATTCCTCTTTAGAAGTTGCTGTCAGAGGAAAAGAAAGTATTTGACAGTTCAGCAAGGGATGTTTGCTGGGTCACTTACACGGCTTCTTACAGCACGCAGGACTCAAAAATACTAAGCTGAGAGTCTGTTATTACACAGTGACTTTATAAACATCATGAACTGGTGGTTATTTCCTTGATTCTCTGGGAGAATTTTGAATTATGCAGTTTCCCCACACTGGAGCTTTGCAAACTTCGCATTTATCCAACTAAACCCCTCTTACAAAAAGTCACAATGGAGATGGAAACAATTTGCATTTTAATTGGCTTTCAGGTTCTCCAGTTTTCAAGTGTAGAATTTCACCAACACAGAGGAAGGGATTTCTGACTCAGAGCCAGCTCTGCCAGGATCCTCAGCTGGCACAACTGTGGATTTGGGGAGCCACCTGGGACCTTCACCACCTCACCTGCTTTGCTGTGAGTCCTGGCAATCCCAGGAATTCCAGCCCCAGAGAGGACTTTCCCTGTGGCCAGTCTCCCCATGGAAGGGCTCCTTCCAGCCTCCTGTGTCCACAGCTGAGTTCCAAGATGTCCCAGGTGGAGGAAAAGCAGTTCCCAACATCCCCCTTGCCTCCATCACTGGGATGCAGTGCACTGGGGTGGTTTGGCTGGGTTTTTTTTGATTGGATTCAAGTTTTTCCCAAGAAAATCCATAGCTGCCTCTTGAGCTGTCTCCTCCGCATTTCTGATTAGTCATAAAATACTAATAATTAATAAGCAGAAAATTATACCTGTACAACAGTCCAGAACACTTTAGTGTTCCTATTAAATTGTTCACATGACATACTTGTCTGAATATAAAGCAAAAAGTAAACACAGTAAAAAAAAACAGCAAAAGGAAGACATAATTAAAAATTCTCATTATTCTCACAGGTGTATATTAATTTCATTGTTTTAAGAACACTTCCCCCATTTACAAAATGCAACAGGTTAAATGCCTGATTAATGGCCTAGTAATACATTTTATCCTAAGGCATCATCACTGTGACAAATTATACTGAAGTTATTCCAAGGAAACACACCTGACATGGCTCTTTTTTTTTAAAAAATCACTGAGAAAATTCAGAAAATGTTTGTAGAAGTCAACAACCAGAACTTGTCCCTACCAGAAGCTCTTATTCCTACTTATGTATGAGGATTACTTCTATATTTCTGTAGATTACATACACTGAATGTCTTTCAGATAAAGGTGAGGAATTCAACAACAATACTGTGCTGAAACAGAGCAAGAGGCAAAAACCAGCTGCTGACACCAAAGAACAGACAGCATTTATCTTTTATTACAATGACACAGTTCTTGAAAATACCAATAAATGCCATTTCAGGGTCATCATCCCTCAGGAAAGAGACATTCTAGTCCAAAATCCCTTTAATCTCATCCTTTGTGAAGAGGATACAGCTTTGTGCCCCACCAAACTCAGTGCTTAGAGGTTAGAGTGAGCGTAGAGGATACTCTGAAGATCTGTGGGAGCATGTTACTCAGCTGGTAGAACATTTCCTCAGAAATTGTCTGGAAAAAACCAAACACACCAGTAAGCTTTGGCTTTTTGCTGTGGTTTGAAAGAATTAAGTGTCCCTCAACCTTATTTCTTGCTGCTTTTCACAAGACCACAAAGACTGTTTTCAAACTGCGTTCTAATTCTATTCAATGCAACTGAAAGATTGACATAAGAACACTGTGTATTTACATGATATATCCATTTCCAGTAGATTTCTTGTTCCAGTAATTGATTATTTCTGCCTAATATAAGGAGGACAATGTTACTTGTTATCTACAGGACTCCTGCTTTCTGAATTCCAGGATTAGAGTCAAACTTGGTATTTATTCCTGGCTTCCTCCTTGCTCAGCAGCTTCCCACTTTGTCAAGAAAAGGAAGTTATTTCTTTCCTAACATAACTCTGATTCTATGTCCAGTACTGCTTTTTACCTTTGGAAAACTTCCTGTTTCTGAAGATCAGCTAGAACTCCAAATTAAATAATTTTAGAACCTTAATAACAACTAACTTCAAATCCCTGGAGGAATTCAGGTTTTTGTGGAAGAATGACCTGAAGTTCTGCCATGCAAAGTTAGTCTATGTCCTCAGAGTAACACCAAAAGAGTCTTCTCCAAAAGTGATGCACATTTGTAAAGCTGAACTTCCAAGTTTAAAATTTTAGCATCCTCAATAGATACTACTGGATATTCAAAAATATAAACCTTAATCCTGTTTTATAGGCAAGGAACCAAACCCACACTGACTAATTTAAGCCCACTCAAAACGAACAGGCAATAGCAAAACACATCAAAACTAGATCTGCTGATGTGTAACTTCTCTTTCCAACATTCTCCTAGGCTGGATATGAATTTGGTTTAACCTACCTGTGGCACCAGGAACTGTACAGTGCGAGAAATTCCTCCGTCCCATGAGGCCATTTCCATCATGAAACCTAAAAAAACCAGCATTTATTCCATATATGCATTATCTGTGCAATACTTCCCATTAATCACACCAGTATCAATCAGTGAGGGAGTTTTCACATGAAAGTTGGGACGGATGACATATCCATTGTGAATGACTAAAGGTCACAGCAGGAAGAGGTTCCTCAAGTAGGTGGTAGAAAGGACACTACTAACATTTTAAATACTCTGAATGACTGGCTCAAGTATTTAAGTGCAGCACACAAAAAATCACAAAGAAACAACACACCTGGAGAGACAGAAAACCATGTTGAGTCATGAGGACTTTCCATCAAAGAGATGAATTAGTGTATAAACTAGTCTTGGAAAAATGCAGGGAATTCTCATTGTTTGAGGCAATCAAAATACAAAGGGCGCTGGAAATCACAGAATCACAGAATGGTTTGGGTTGGAAGGGACCTTAAAGATCCCATCTCATTCCAACCCCCTGTCATGGGCAGGGACACCTCCCACTAGCCCAGGTTGCTCAGAGCCCCATCCAACCCGGATTTCAACATTCCAGAGATGGGGCAGCCACAGCTTCTCTGCCCAACCTGTGCCAGGGCCTCCCCACCCTCACAGGGAACAATTTCTCCCTAATATCCAATCTAACCCTGCTCTCTGTCACTTTGAAGCCACTGGAAATAGTCTCTCTCCATGTTCCTTGTGGGTTCCCTTCAGGCACTGCAAGGCCACAGTTGGGTCACCCCAAAGCCTTCTCTTCTCCAGGCTGAACAATCCCAACTCTGCCAGCCTTCCCTCCCAGCAGAGCTGCTCCATCCCTCTGATCCCCTTGGTGTCCCTGCTCTGGACTCGCTCCCACAGCTCCCTGTCCTTCCTGTGCTGGGACCCCAGGGCTGGGGGCAGCTCTGCAGGGGGGTCTCCCCAGAGGGGCAGAATCCCCCCCTTCCCCTGCACCAGCAGCTCTTGCCCTCTTTCAGAAACTTCTCAAAGCAGTAATAAGCACTTTTTCTTCTCTATCTTTAAGCTGCAAAGATCGTTTGAAAACATTTTTCATCTCAATATTATAAGTGTCTGAGATTATTTCCTGGTGTGACAGTTAATGGTTTTAAAGAAAAAATTTAAGTGTGTGTTTTAACAAATGATATCAATTTTGAAAAACACCTTTTTTACTTTTTGTAAAATCTACAGCCTGAGCTGAGACTGGATGCCACCAAATGCAACACAAACCAAAACCCAGCCAAAGCATTCACCAACATACCTTTGACACATTTGAACACGAGCTCTGCCCTCTTCAAGCACCACGGAATGGTCATTTCCTAAAAATGAATAAATCAAAAGCCTCAGTGCACACTGGGTCTAACCAACAAGAGGAGCAGGGAAATTACTAAAAGTAGTATATTTTTGTTGCAGAACCTCCTTTCCCCTGCAGCATTACAGATTGAGTATTCCAGAGTTTTCTGGGCAGGTGGTATATATACCTTTTAGGAGACCATAAAAGCACTGCCACTGCTTATTGGTAGGGGACTCAAATTTCTGAATGATTTGATACATTTTTAAGCTGAAATGTTGAATAAAAATGCTGTTGACAATCCTATCAATGTAATTGTAAACAAGGCTATTTAAGTTCCCTGTGGAGCTTCAGAAAAATATCTAATATCCAACTGATAAATGTCAGGCTCATGTTTCAGCTGGTCACAAACAAGCTTCTGCCCACATCTTAGCAGCATAATGATGACTTCTATCTGTTTTTGATGATTTTGGTTAAGGTTTCTCGGCATACCCACAGCCTTCAGCAAAACCTTCTCTCTAATACTGGAAGTGGAAGAAGCCCTTCTCTCCTAAAGCTGCATTCATGTCAAGAGTAAAACCAACCAAAATTCATCTTTATCTGATATCAACAGAGAGCAAAACCTCACCTAAAGTTCAACAGCAAAATGTGGCATGAAAACCACGGGGGTTTAAGATACAACTTACAAGCACTGGACTAAATAATTTAAATAATCTAGTACATTAAACGTTCTTTGGCTGAATATTCCTAGTCAGAGACAGAATGACTCACTGTAAACACTCCTCAGTAAGCAAACAGTCTCTGTTCACAAGTATTCTTCAACATGAAAATGAGCACTTTCTGGTCTGAATACAGATGTGCAAACCAATTTATCTTTCCAGGTACCTTTTCAAATGTAAGCTTTGCATAATTTTCTATTCACTAAAGCCAGCCTTTATTTTGCAACGTAAAACACTGCAATCTGCAATTACCAAAAGAGCTTAACTTCAGGATTAAAGAAAGTTATTTGAGAAGGAAGGCTATCTAAGAATGCCAATTGATAACACTGAAGCAATAAACTGAACGTGTGGCTGCATCAAACAACTACTGAAAGCCAAAGTTCCTGCTTAGGTGGGAGTATCTCCTGCCCTCCCCAAAACACAAGTATGCTATAAACAGCCTAAATTGGAAATACCTTTTAAAAAAACTTTCATTATGTACATCACTGCATCAACATACATTGTTTTTAGGGTATATAACACATTAATCAGAAAAATGCTGGGCAGGTTTTGGTGTCGTTTGGGTTTTTTTCATTTCTAAGCTTTTCAGAAGAAACACTTATTCTTTATTATAACCCACCTGCCCATGTGTGCTTTGTGTCACAAGCAATGCAGGTGTTTATTGCTGGTTTTGATCACTGTTTTGGCTTGGGTAAAAAAGCAAGTGACCAAAAAGAAAAGTTTTCTCTCGGGAGTACCTTGTGCAGTCAGTGATGGGAACTAAGCCTTAAAAGGATTGATTGAAACAGCAGGATATGACACTGTTCCTTGGGCTGTTTTAGAGGAACATAGATGTTCAATTCTGTGGGCACTCAGGGAAATAACAGGTTGAATCCAGAATGTCACTCCGTGAAAGCCACAGGAACTGAAAATGATGTAATAGTGATTCAGCTCTAACCCACCTTTAAAAATGTAAGTTCTCATGGATTTGCCATGTTATCAGGATTTTTCTCTACGTGGAAATGATGCAGGATCATTTAAGCACCAATTTGAAATACACTGCAGGATATAGGAAGGAAAAAAAGCAAACAGCCCATTCCTTATGGTGAGTTTTGGTTAATAGAAGCCAGCAAGTAAAAAACCACTTGTAATTCTGGGTGTTGGTGTTCACTAGCAGAGACCACACCACACTCCCTTTTAGGGTGCAATGATTTTTTCAAATTAAGATTTTTTTCTACTCATTTAGGGAAAAAAAAAAGGAGGGGAGAAAGTTACGCTGCAAACTATTTTTTTTTCATTTAATTTGTGACAGGCTTACTACACAGGACTGCTGCTTTTATAAAGCTAAGGGCTTTTGCCTTGAAATAATCAGGTAATGAAAACATTAAATTGCATAAAAATCTTGTGGGACAAAGATTTCAACCCAAATTTCAATGGTTAATTTTGGTAAGTCAAGAATTCCCAAGAGTTTTAATCAAAGCGTATCTGTGCAAATCCTAAACTCTGTATGAGCAGCTGTACCTTCAGGGGAGAAAACCGAGATGAGAAATACTTGAGGTTAATACACCCATCATTGATTTCTCTCTGTATGTAAACCATGTTCCTAATTATTTGTTACACAGCTTATACACCCTTCATTTCTACTTAAAAAAAAAATAATTTGTCTTAGCTTGTCTGAGATCACTGAAGTTTTTGCTGCTGGGTGGCAGAAGAGCAATGGCTCCCGTGTTGGAAGTGCCAAGGAACTATGCCAGCTCTGGCAATTTTAGCAATGACATTTCATTCCCCAATTATGTTAGACTCCTAAGAGAAACATTTCCCATCCCTGGGAGTATCCAAGGCCAGGTTGGGTGGGGCTCTGAGCAACCTGGGCTAGTGGGAGGTGTCCCTGCCCATGGCAGGGGGGTTGGAATGAGACGACCTTTAAGGTCCCTTCCAACGCAGGCCATTCCGTGATAGTGTGATCACTTCTCGGAGGTTATAACCTTCCAACCAGAAGAGAAGACCTTTGGGAAAAGCACAGGGAACACTGCTAATGACTGCCTGTCAGGGTGAAACATCCCTGCAGCTGGGCTCCTGGTTAACCACTTTACCAAAAGGTTTTTATGTAGGTGGGAGGTGCACATTCAGAACCGGGGCCGCTAAAGGCACCGAGTTCAGGTTAGCTTTCAGGAATCTGTCATTATTCACTTTTCCTTCACCAACAAGGTGCATATTTGTGTGTTTCAAATGAGGTCAGGCAGCTGCAAAGCACTGTAATAAGCAGTGCTGCTCATGCAAGTCACACAAGGCAGTTTTGCCTAAACATGCACTTATCATACAGGTCACCTTCTGCTTGCTCTGCAAAGACTTGGAACTTCATATAAGAGGTAAATTGTTCTACCAGGACCTTTTAGACAAGCTTATTCTTCAGTTTCAAACATCCGAGCAACAATACACTCTCAAGGCATGAGGAACACTTGGCCTCGTGCTTTATTTGTGTTTTAAAATACAGATAGGCAAACAAAAGCTAAAACTAACAAGGTTTAAATAAAACAAAAAACAGAGAAGAATTTAGTCAGATGGCAACTTGATTAAGAAAAGATCATTAAAATTATAAAACACAGCAACTGGGTTCCACGAGGGACCCACACTCCTGCCCTGCAATGTTGATTATTTGCATTTTTGCCCAGAAAAAGGTCTTGCTATAAGAGATGAAAAATTTCAGAAATAATACCATCTGTTCCTAAAGGTCCACTTTTCTGTATGGGAATATATCCTTCAGAAGCTTCATTATTGGACATTTTTCCCTTTTGCATTGCTTGCTTTTCCATGATAACTGACCTTGATCCTGCAAAAGGGGGGCCACTTCTACACTGTGCTCCAGTCAAATTGTTACAAACCCAGTCATTGTTAAAGGTAATCCACTGCTGAGCCTTCATCTTGCTGTGAGTCAGGAAAGGCAATATTGAAATTACAAGTGAAAAATGAAAGGATTATTTAAAAAAACCCTACAACAGCCTGTCATTACCACTGATACCCTTGCATGGATGGCAGCATTACCTGCTCTTTCTCATTTCTTTAAGTTTATAAAGTTTCCACCTCTTAAGGATATGGTTGTGCTGCCTGTCCATCACTTCTCTCCCTGCCTTTCCAACCCCTTTTCTTCTCTGCTGGTGCCTTCTGAGCCAGGTGTGACAGAGAAAAGAGGCTGCCAATGAAAAGTTACTGATTTAGAGCCAAGTTCTACACCAGAATCCCACTAAAGAAAAGAACACAGAACTCAGCACAGCAAGTAAGAACACAAAAGAGCCTCAGCAATATGTTGCCTCTTGCCCAGCTGGTATATGGGAGGGGCTTAAGAGGAAAAATGGACAGAAATTAAGGATTTTATTGATTAGACAGTGAAAATCTGGTTTCTCTTGTGTAAAGCTGAGGTGCTATAGAGTGGTGGTTAGGAGTACAGAACTCTAAGCTGAGCTTTGATAGAACAGGAGCTGCTAAAACTTAAGTTTTAAGGTTTCACAGCTAATGATAATTAAAACTGGGGATCTGGTGTCACTACTGCATCAGTAGCTCTGAAGGTATAGTTTCTAAGCAAGAGCTGTTGCCACAAGGCTCCATCTTTCATTAACACTTATACAACTGTGCAATGAGCTGGATCCAGGAAGTGAAGTGTCCAAAATGAGGGGCGGGAATAAAAACTCCAAGTGATACAGCTGGCTGAAATGTCCTTAACTAGTTCAGTTCCTTCATTTGGGTCACCATACAGATCCAAGTGCCAACACACAGTGGCGTGGCAGACACACGTGACGAGATAAACCATCCCTGCTTGGCTTAAACCAGCACGAGACACGCCCTTTGAAAAACCACTTTGGCTGCACCCATGGATATAAAACCAAACCAAACCTTTACATTTACTTACTTCTGACATTTCGTGCACCAGCAGGAGAGGAATGCTGATGGTGGTGATGTCGTGCGTGCAGCAGACTTTCAGGATGTTTCTGAGCCCCATGATTGCAGGATCCCGAGCGGTCACATTGACAGACCTCACGTTGTCATCCACACAGAGGTGAAAAGCAACGTGGATTTCAGACAGGTTTGAATGGCGTGTGATGTAGAATTCCCCTGCAGAAGAACATAAGCCAAGGCATCATGGTGGTGATCTGCACTGAAATCCAGTTGTCAGGCAATGGAAGGACAGGGTCATTCGAGAGAGAAGGCAAATAGAAATGTACAGCAGAGATGGGAACACATACACAAGGAGATTGAAAAAAAACAAAGGTTAGAAACCAACCGATCTAAAATCTCTTGGAATGCCACTGTTTTACATTCATCCTACACTCATTTCCCTGCTTTGATGGGTTTCACTGGCATCATGGACCTGTGGTGTAAGAACAGACCAGTGCCAGCACAGGCGGATATGGTCTATATATAGCACTGAACAGCAAAACAAACACAGAGGAGGTGTAATCCTCAAAATACACAAGGCAAGCTCTGAATTGCAGACAGATGTGGGAGGAGGAAATACCAAAAATGGATGGGTTCACAGAAAGGATGTGGAAAAAGATACTGGGTTATGTAACAACTGAGATAGGGTACTGGAAGACAAAGGTATCTGTGATCATTAGCATTTAAAATAAGTCATGGTAATGGGAAGATGAGTTGCAGAGTTGTTTGCAAACAACCATGTATTCATGTTCAAATGCCACAGCAGTTTTCCTCACTCAACATTACAATATAGATACTTTCTCTGCTAGGAATGGATTTTTCCATTCTCCAAGTTAAAAAAAAATACATCCTAAAATGCTTTTCTGTATCCTAACAGTGATGTACATATAGATCTTCTCAAAAATAAAATTAGCTGCTGGCATTTAAGTTTCACCTTTCCCCCAAGATGCTCAGAGATCTTTTTTTTAATTCCATCCTCAAATCCCGAAAAGAAATTTTAGGCAAAGAGAAGTGATTTGCCCCAAGCCACATGATGCAGTGGCAAAGCTGGGAATAGAAACCAGATGTCCTGACACCCAGTTCTCTGCCTCAGCCACAAGAACATCCTTCTCCTCTGATTGAGGTCACCTTGGGTTTAGTTTATAATTTATGCTCCAACTTCAGAGCTAAAAATGTGCCTGTATAAAACACAATTTGCTTCACGAAGAGGGGTAAGTGCAACACAACTCACCTGGCAAAATATTGGACTGGTTTCGTTCAATATTCTTCAATTTATCCTCATTTCCACTGATTTTGCTTTCTGTATATAAACACACAGCCCAAATATTAAAGATATACTCTGTTAGTTACACTTTGGCATGAAAGTTTGACATACTGAGAGGGTACTTGGCTGGAATTTTTACCACAAAGCCCCCCTCAAAAGAAGGGGGATGGATGAACAAGTGTTTTTGTTGCCTTCAACACACACCAAGCTGAATCCTATCTCAAATCATTGGCTTTCTTACTCAGCCATTCTATGATACCTCTTCATTTGAACAAAACAAAACACAGTTTCTCAGACAGCATACTAAATTTTCCAAGTTGCTCCCACAACTAAACAGTACCTTGCTATTATTCTTTAAATAATGTAACAAATTAGAACAAATTGGCTCCTAATAGATTTGCAAAAATCAGCAGCATTTACATAAAAACAGCTTTCACTGTTCCCCCCAAGACTACAGCAATGCTCAGGTTCCCAAGAAAACTTGTTTTCCTTTGTACTTATGAATTTGTTCATGTTACTGACATATTTAACTCATGTAAGTAGCACTTTGCAAGAAAAACAAAGTTTTGGGACGTGCAAACATCATGTGGTCACGTTTCACAGCCATTTGTAAATACAACTGCAAAGGAAACCATTCACAAAGATCTAGTCTGCACTAAAAAGCACACACATTTAGTCTATTGGTTATTCAATTTTTAGCACTCACTTTAAAAGAAGGACAGAAAGCCATAACTCCTCTTCTGCTGTTTTTTAAGATTTACAATTAAATAGACACAAAAGAGTAGACACAGACAAAGTCTGTGTGGCTACAGGCAGTTTAAACTGCAGGGGAAAGCAGGATGGCCTGATACGCTTCCCATGCTGTTAAATGTGATCAGAACCTAAGGACTAATGTTGTTTTTTTCTTAAAATTCTATCTGTTATGGCAGCAAAGAGAGACTCTCACGAGGAGACAATTTCATGCAGAAGTCACACTCAACTGATCCCTGTTCTATTTCAAGGAAAGTAATTTTGGTTGTCACTGACCATGGTGCCTTTTCGACTTACTGCTGCGCTGCGCTCTGGCCTTAAGTACAACCTTCTGCACAATTTCAAGCTGTTCCTGAATTCCAGGAAAATGGAAATCTGTGCATTCTTGGCAAACAGTTGCAAAATCTAGGGAAAAAATAAGATTAAAATCCACGTCGTGTTAGTAACATTATATAATTCTACTCCAGTGTTCAAGCCAGGCCAGCAACAAAGTCAACCCACCCCCAAAAGCAGATACAGCCCTGCTGTGGCCCCCTTTCAAATTCTAAAACAAATTATGGGAGAAACAAAGCATTTTTCGAAATGCTTGGGAAAATAAAACAAAAAGCAACTTGGAGGGTTGCTGCTCTTCAAACAAAACCAGCCAGAGGCAAAAAACCCCAAAAAACAACCCAAAATAACGGCAATAACATGAGCATTAAATGTAAAGGTGCTTTAAAAATGAAGCCTTGTTACTAACACTCCTTCAAGCCGTGATACTTTATTAAAATATATATAATAAAGAATTCCTACAGCACCAATTCCATTTTGTTTTGAAAAATTAGAGCTATTAATGACATTCATGGACAGTGTATCTGGAAAGCTGGAATTATGGTTCTTTCCCTTTAGTTCTCAAAACACAGATCTCGAAAGCTAAAGGAAAGTGTCATCAGCTGAAAAGAGCTGTGAGTTCCTTTTCCTGATAAGAAGGTATTATGTCAGACTTGGAAATATTATACTGATAATTAGGATCGTAACATGGGACTGGTATTGTAACCTCCTTATCCCAACGTCCAGTTGTCTCTCCAAGGAACTCAATAGGAGCCAAAATAAGCCTTCAGTAAAGAGCTTCATGTTTTCACATGAAGTCTCCATCATAAAAACTAAGCAATTGCTACTTACTTCCCGTTTTGAGGTACCTGCTCTAATCCTCCTTTAATTTCCTACTGTGCTCTCACTGCCCGTCTGGAGAGCACCACATATTCCTGTGGACAGGCTGTGACAGCAACAGGCACAGCACACAGAAAAGCCTTAATGTATCTGATCTTTTTGCATGACATCTTCATCCTAAAAACTGTTTTCAAAAGGCCTATTATTAAATTCTGTTATCTAAAACCAAGGGAGGAAAAAGCTGATTTTCCAAAACAGTGTGTTTTCTGTCTGTATCAAAGGCCAAAAGACATTAGTTGAAACAAATAAATGGAGAAGATTTTGTACTTAAATTAAAATGAACTTTAATTTTAGTTCATCATTTGTCTGGGTGCACTACAGCTACTCCAAACCTGAGGCACAGTAGCCCTACAAAAGACTTGAGGTAGGCAAGGCATAAAGGACATAAAGAAACTATTTTCAGAGGTTTGAGAGTCCCTTCAGAACTCAAAGAAAACCAAATGTATTGAGAATTCTATTTGACAGACTGGTCCCATATTTTGCCCCTTTACTGTGACTGCAGGATGTAGTTGGTGGCTAGGAGATACAATATTATGTTTAAGTGTATTACTTAAATGTCTGTCTTACCACCTAAAATTTAGTATAAAAAGAGATCTTCTCCTTTTGTTATTAAATATTTAACTAGTTAAAAAAGTAACTGCAAGTAAGTATGAAATAATCCTGTTATAATTAAACAGCTTGGAAACCACAAACAGCACAAATGCAACTGCAATTTTTACTAGTAACTTCCCTCTCCTTATGGCTACAAGCCTGATTCCACACTGTTTCCATATCAACCACCATAGTCTATTTTGTTTTACAGCATGCTGGAATAATGACAAGCAATAGTGACTCCAGTAAAAAAAAAAAAAAGACATTCCAAGTGAATATTTTGGTATTAAACTTGAAGCCCAAGGTGGAAAGGTCAATAATGTGATTCACAAGAAAGTCTTGGTGATGAGAATTGGAAAAGGAACAAACACATAATCAATTGGCAAACCTTGACAGAAAACACCTTCCTCAGAGTATCGAGCTTCTCAAAACACATGCACTTAAAATGACTACTAATCAAGCTTTCCAGGAATAGACCTGGAAGTAACATTCCTATTGCTCATGTTTAATGGAATTCACACTATCAAAAGCACATGGTAGCTTTACACACTGACTTATCACTTTAAAGTCCTAGCACACTTCCTTTTTATTTTTGCAAGCAGGTTTCAGTGTGCTGGTCTGATATTAGAGAGTTAGAAGCCCCTATAAGAAGTCAGTCTAAGGCAGCAAAATCCACATTGAAGTGTCCTCTCCAACATGCCCTTACTCAAACACAACACCTAGGGAAGAGATGGAAGAGGTAACAACACAACACTGTCCCCCATCCTTATCCATGTATCTTTCTGCATTTGTTACCCCTTTGCAAGGCCATATCCAAAAAATTAAGGTCTCCACTAAACTGAAATTTTACATTAGGCTTTCCACTAAATTTGAATTTTACAAGGAATATTTTCTGTGAGAGAAGACAGAAATATTTTAAATGGCTCACCTCTTTTGATTCCACTGTATGAACTGATTCTGTTGTCTACCAGCAAAACCAGGCCACAGAGGGAAGTTGAATAGAGAGACATTGCAGTCTGAAGCCTGTGAAGCTTCACTCCACTTCGGTGGTTGCGCTTGTGTTTACAGAAATCCAGCATGTCAGCTCTCAGCAACCTCAGGTTGTGCATGGTCTTCAACTGAGCTCCTGGACAGGACACACAGCAGAAGACAAAACTCAGGCTTGTGATTAAAATGCAAGGGATCAAAGTGCTCCCCTAAGTTTTGTTAAAAAGATCTGTAAGGGAGCCGAAATAATTAACCAACAACGCTCAAAGTATTACAGACATGTCAGCAATTTGAGTAAAAAGAGTAAAAACACAGTATTTTCACATGCTGTCACAAAGCAAGGCTTGTCCATGCCTGAGATGAGCCTTGTTCCTTATTACAGAATTGTTTAGGTGGGAAAAGACCTTCAAGCTCATCAAGTCTTTGGACCAATCCCCACCTTGTCACACAGCCCAGGGCACTGAGTGCCACGTCCAGGGATGGGTACTCCAACATGTCCCTGGGCAGCCCCTTACAATGTCTGACTGCCCTTTCAGTGAAGAAATTCTTCCTGATGTCCAACCTGAACCTCCCTGGCAAAGCTTGAGGCCACGTAATGTTGTCCCTTGTTCCCTGGGAGCAGAGCCCAATCCCCACCTATCTCAGTACATATATTGAATTTTAATACATCAATCTCAACTGAAGATGAATATGTCAAAGAGTCCATATCTGACACGTGCATTGCCATCATTAATTAAGTAACAGATTTTAAGGATATATTTTGCCTCACTTTCTCTTTAGAGAGGAGGAGTGTCTCAGAAATCCTGCCCCCAGTGGCGTTCCAGGAGAAACATGCATTTAGTGAAGGAACTTTCCTATTATTTGTAGAAAATATTCTAATACACGTATCATGCACTATAAATTCACAGAATATTAGGGACATTTCAAAGGAGAGCTATTTCCTTAACCACTACATAATATCATACAAAGAATTGCAGCAGGTCATCTCAAGCAGGGCCTTAGAATGGAAGTGACTGTGATATTGGTTATCACACCAGGCTTGTATTTTCACTTGTGTTCCCACAGTCTTGTCTCACACTTGGACAGTGACACTTTCTCACTCTTTGGCACACACCCCCTCTTCATGTTCAGCTGGAGAGTGCAAAATAACAGCATCATCAGGGCACTAATAAATCCTATCACCTTATCAAAACCAAAATGTGCTCATCAATGCTTTTTTCCCAGAGGAGCTACTGCAGGAGGTGCTGGGTAACATGTCTCAGGAGTGACAAGGAGCAGAACTTGGGAGTCAGGCAGTGTTCCCACGAGGAACTGGCTGGCTGTGATGTGTGGAGGACAGAATGCTTCCCATCGCTGCAGTGACACACTTCCCCCACTCTTTTGGGAGCAGCTGCAAAAATCTGCCTCCAAATTTCTTTGGCAAGAAAGACAAATCCAAGCAAATGAGAAAAGGGGGAGAGGGAGCTGATCTCAGTGGAGACAGGCTCACCCATGTTCCCAAGGGAACACAGTTCAGTGCAGATGATGTGCTCTCTTACCGCTTATTATTACAACCTCACTGGGGTAATGAAGATACAGAGCACAAAGGTGATGAATGAGGAGTTTATTCCACTTACCTAAGTGAATAGTAAAGCTTTCCTCTAACAGCCTTTGCTCTTCATAAATTCTTCCATTTCCTTCTACAGATTCTCTCAGTTGACTGGGCTGAACCTTAATTTCATCACTACAATAATGAGAAACATACTGAGAAGTTTATCCTAATTTTTGTTCAAGATCCACAACTCTGTGAAAGTTATCCAAGGTTTTCTCAGGTGGTCTGTGGAAACCAGGACACTGAAACTACCAGCACAAACTCCACTCATCTGGGGCTTTACCTTTACCTTCCTGGCAGCAGGAAGAGTAGACTCCACTGTTACATTTACATTACTTGATTAATTTATTCCAAGACTGAGAAATAAAAATGTCACAAAACCCAGTTATAACATAACAAGAATGTATGAATAAAAGGAAAAAAATAATCTTCTTCTCAGCCTATTTATAATAGTCAAAATCCTATTTATGACGTTAGTTGATACAGAATTTCTTTTTTTTTCCCCCCACAAAACTGGAGGTTAAAAAAAGCCTTATCACATGTTCCACAATGTTCAAATTACCAGGAAAATTTCAGATATCAGTTTTAATTCTTTCTCTAAGTTCAACTGCCTGGTAGGGAGTGATACAAGAAGTGCTGTTGATGCTGCATGAAAGAACACGAGCATCTCTTCAATTTGTTTCTGCATCAGTGAAACGTTTCAGTCTTCAAAGTGCATCTCCAAAAGTGTTTTATAAACTTACAAAGGTGTTTTATAAACATACAAAAAATTTTGGAGAGACCTGCAAATGCCAAGTGATGAGACAGAACTGAAATATACCATTGATAAATATATACAGACACACACATAAGCAATATAGTAACCCATAAAGATGTGTGTATAGTAACCCATAAAGATGTGTGTATCTCTCTCTTTTTTATGTCTACACATATTTCTCACATTTCTCTCTCTCATGAACCTTCTACTCATGCACTTCTCTCTCTTTTTATCCTCCTAGTTGACCTCTTACAGACTTCCTGGGCATTACTTTCATATGTATTAGGGACCTATAGTTTTTAAAACTCAGCATAAGCAGAGGGCTCCCACTTTCTGCCAGCGTGTGTGAGTTCAATGATTAAAATGCCATCACTTCACACCTATTATAAACACCCAAGATCATGAAGCTGAGACAACCTCTGGAACTCCAGCATTCCAGTTCTAGCTTTCAACTCCAAGCACCCTCACCCGGGTCTATTTTACAGCAGTGGATGGCTAGAACCTGGGAAGAGGTTCACACTGGTAAGTATGAATAGCCTCTGCAATTTTATTATCTTTAGAGCCTCATGGAAATAATCAACAGAGACAACATGGAAATTCTGTGGAAAAATATTTAAGGATTGGGTTTAGAGCCTGAGCAGTCTGCAGGGATCATTTACACGGTCATTGGATTAGAATGAGCCCAAACTGCTTGTGAGCTGTGAAGTCCTAGGACATTCTGGGACTAACCTGAGAATTGCACAAGACTTCCAAAACGTGAGTTCACAGGCAAAAAAAATACACCCTGAGGAAAGCAGTGAGAAAGCTAAACATACAGCACCACCTTCCCATACATTTCCCTTTCTCTCTCTCTTCCCTCATGTTCTACACACTCAGTTTCCTTATCCCAAAAGGAAACACTTCTGGGAAAGTAAAGAAGTGTTTCATGTGTTATGATTCATGCCTGTCTCTTCTTATCCCTGGCACCCATTTTGTTCAAAGGTGTTGTTCCCTATAAATTCTTTACTGCATCCACCATCAGACTGGCCCTTCTACTGACATGTGGCATGAGATGGCATTGAGTTTTACTCTTATTATTAGCAAAGGTGGTCATTACTAATGATAAATACTAAGGATTACCCCTCCCTCAACTTAAAAATTCTAATTTCCCTGCTATCTCCTCAAACAAAAAGCTTTTCATGCAACTCTTTCCACAAGTGTTCACGCTAAAAAATGCCATTTTTCAAATCTGTCCAGTGATGTACACATAGGAAGAAAAAGAGGCCTATTAATTGCAAATGTGTGATATTGTTACCATTATAACCATTATTATGACATTATGTTACCATTATTCTACAGAAGACCCTTAAGTGGTAACAGAAAGCCTCGTGAAACAGTGTTAGAGACATAAGAAATAAAGGCAAAATAGGAGGAAATGCCGTTCAGATAAAGTTGTATGTCAGTACTGAAAAGTTACAGCATTACACAATGAAGAAACTCCTAAAAATATAAATATTTAATTGTGGTGGTTTATTTGGCTTTTATTTGCTTTGATTATCCTATTTAAATTATTATATAGATATTATAATAATCCTCATAAACAGGATTATACTATCCTATTTAAAAGACTACATTACAGTTGGACGTAAGGATCACAGAGGAATTAAATACCTGATTGAGCTGTTGTTGGGATTCCTTAGGTCCTGATGAAGCTTTATCACCCATTCCTGATATTCCTGCTTCTGGATAGCAGTAGTCTGTTTTAATTCATTGGTCCATTTGTTCTCCAAATCCTGACATGACAACAGTGATAGTTTGAATTTTAAGACATTTATGTGAATGATGTGTTCTAGTTCACTGGACCTCAGCTTACCTGCTGAGACTCAAAATGCTGAGCTGCTAAAGAATTCACATCCTGGTCAGTCAGTGATTTCCCAAGCTCCTGCATCACCTTATCCATTTCAGCTCCTTGTCTGAAAGAGATGCAAACACAAACTTCAAAAACCTGGCAGAAGAACATCCTTTGTTGTGCCAGAGTTACTGGCAGAATGAACAGTTGTATCAGTCCCCGATTTAGCAATGAATATCCACAAAACAAATTAGGGTTAAGGGTCAGGGATTCCAAGCTGGCTTCTGTGTCAACAGAACACCACCTAAGCTCATTTGGGGCACTCTCAGCTGGCACCAGCACAGGGAGATTCTTGGTTATGACAAATAGATCTGATAAATTCCATCACTGTAAATAAATACACAGCTGTATCACACCTGAGCTCTAAAACATTACTGCTCCTTCACACTTGAGAAGAGTCAGTAAGCAGCAAAAAGTTGTGCAAAGACATTACCAGCAACATTTATCCCCAAATCAGGAATATGTACAATTCAGTCTCAAAGAAGCCACGAGAACAGATGTGCATTGGATAACATGAGCTTAAACACACACAGCTCAAGAGGAGTATTGCCACTAAATGTGCTAAAACACACGTGCTTGGAGTATTCTGGCATGAAAAGAAAAACTCACACTGTCTATGTTCCCTCTTGTGGCCAAAAAAGTCACCTGCAGCTATCCAAGCTTATTCCAGAACTCGGGATTCAAAGTCAACAGTTGCAAAGGTGTTTTTCCCTATAAATTCCTTACTGCAAATATTTGCCTCAAATATTTTGCTTATCTTTTCACAGTGTTTGTTGTCTATATATCTTAATCCCTTTACCACTTCAAAGGTGGTTAGAACAATGGAAATCAAAACTTATATTCTCTTCAGTCACTGAAAATAACAAAAGCTAAAGCCATCAAAGTAATATAAGACAACTGACCCTAATGAACTGTGGAATCATGGCCTGGTTTGGGTTGGAAGAGACCTCAAAGATCATCTTGTTCCAACCCCCTGTTGTGGGCAGGGACACCTTCCACTAGTTCAGGTTGCTCAGAGCCCCATCCAGCTTGGATTTCAACATTCCAGGGATGAGGCAGCCACAGCTTCTCTGCCCAACCTGTGCCAGGGCCTCACCACCCTCACAGGGAACAATTTGTTCCCAATACCCAATCTAACCCTGCTCTCTGTCAGTTTGATGCCATTCCCCTTGTCCTGTCACTATGTGCTCTTGTACTTAGTGTTCCCAGACACAAGTTGGCATGTTGTCCTATAAGTTTATACACCCAGTGACATGCAATAAGATAGAAGAAAACATAAAAAGTATAAAAAGGAATACCTTTCCCGTAGTTTTTTCAGTTCCACATCCCTTTCACTTATCAATTCCGAGATGCTAACGAAGTAATTGTGTTCCAGGTTTAACAGCATTTCAGAGGCTGGAGAATGTATCAGATCATGATAAACATCTGCAAAATCTTCATCCCAGCTGGTTTCTTCAGGTTTGGCATGTTCTAATGTTGTCTGAAAATTTCAAAGAGATTTTAAAGCACGTGGCACCTTTCAGGACATATAAGGATCCCTCATAATGGTGAGGCAAAGCCAAGTGGGCACAAACCGCCTTTACCCTACATAAATTACCTCTCCTCATTGAAGCTTTCTGTATTCTGCTTTAGCTTTATGTTTTCTCCTTTCCCACATTCTTTCTCTTTCAAAGCAACTGAAGGCAGAATCATTAAAGTCTGGACTACAGTGAGGAATTGGTAATTTTCACACAACACCAACTTGGAAAGAACGTCAATGCCCACAGTATTTGCAACTGATGAATTTTAGGTAAGGCCCAAAACACCAGCTGTGCAAACAAAAATGCTTTGCTAATAAGGATGACTAACCTCTGATGCCACTAAGAATTTGATCAGCAACACTGATTTAAGAAAAGCTACTTTTATTGAACAAAGAATGGCCCAAAGGTGCCAGTTTTGCAAGCTCTTTATGGAGTTTTTCACATTTTTCTACATTCCATGAGAAGCAAACTCAATTCCTACAAGCCTTTCCTCAAATACTGCAGTTTTTGTCAATTTTAGTTTTGTCTTCACTAGCACCCCTCCAGTTCTTTCACATTCCACTATTTTGAAGATCACATGCAAAACTGGAAACTTTATTCCAGCTAAAGCATCACTATTCCTAAATAATGTAAAATAGTCACATGAACTCAAAAAGTGAGCTGAAAATTCTCCCTCAACTGTACACTTTCTCTTTATAGCCTTCATTGCTACTACTGAGATTTAGGACAGGAATACCACTTTAATTTAATTTAAAAATATCACTCTTGTTTTAATTCTAATGCACTATAACCCTTATGCCTATTTTTGTTTGAATATCAGCTGTTAAATGAACCCTTTACCTCCTCATTTTGTATCTTTTTACTCTATTAAATTCAGCCTGAGGACCTGACACTCACTTTCAGATAAAAGGAAAAAACCTGTAAGAATAAATTGGTAAAAGTGAATTTCAGTGTAATTTTGCACCTTCACAGCTGTGATTCACTCTGTACCCACATACCCTCACAAAGCAAGTCCTGAATATTAACTTTCCAGCCTTGGTCTTACCTCTTTATAAGCTTTAGCCCAAGTATCTGCCAGCTGGTTGATGTCTACTTTCCCTGATTTCACTGCTTCCAGAGCCACTTCAGCTTCTCCATCATAATCTTTTATAGTTTCCTCCTCTATGAACTCGTTCAGAGATTGCTTCAGGTCTACATAACAACAAGAGAATGGTCCATCAACACAACACACCAGTAATCATCAAGGAAACATAAATCAAGTTTTTCTGAAAACCTTTTCCTTGGCCACCTTGTTAGCACTGACAGTGATTTTCTTTGAGGTTTTGCTGTTTAAAAAGACATAAATTTTAACACTGTTCTGGTGAAATACCCTTCTTTTGGTTCCTTAAAGCAAGTTGTAAGACAATTGTGGACAGGGATACGTGACACTGATTTAAGAAATGGATTCATACCGTTTTCTACAAAGCATGGCAGGTTGTGCAGAACCATTAGACGTCCGTGCAAATGACTGATATTCTCTTGCACAGGGAATTTGAGAGGCACAGTAAGCTCAAAATGTTCATTTCCAGCGCTGAATTTGTACACATAGTCTCTCTCCCTAGTGTAAGTCTTTCCTTTATTAGGCTTCATCTTTTTGAGTTGGTTTCCTGCACTAGAAATGAAGATAACACGAGTTACATTCTTGTAAGATCACAAGTAAACAAACGCTAACTAAAATACGGCTTTGTTAATAATTAACAGTTTCTGTCAAGAAAACTGAAACCTGCACTTTTTGATAGATATGCACGACTTCCAAGCACGTAGAGCTGGAACTGAGGAATAAATCCCAGTTTCCAAAACACCAGATGCTTGTAAATAGTATTTGTATTTCCAAAATATATCACTACATCAACTGGGGTCGTTACTCTTAGAAATTACAGCATAAGTCTCCCGATTTAAAGGCAGAACCAGGGCAGATGGGAACCCTCAGAAAGGGAAAACTAACTAAAGCACTCTTAACTTCTGCCAGGGATGCCTCAAAGTCTGAAATCCTTCCCAGTGCACAAGAGTTTTACTTCCTCTGTTGTGCAGGTGGCACAGCCGGGGGTGGGGAGGGAGTCGAGCGGATGTTTGCAGTAATTTTTAGAGTTTATTCTGTCATTTTGTAACCTGCATTAAAAAAAGAAAACAGCCAAGAGAAATGCAAGAGAGCTGCCTACAGAATGCAAGCACAAGGACGGCAGCACATACCTGTGTCAGTAATTTTACCCTCCTCTCGGCCTCCTCCGCTCAGTCACATCCCTCTTTTTTGGGCATTATCTGCAAAGCGGGACACATTGTTACACCCGAGACCTCCGCAGGGCTAAAACCCTGCTCCAGGGAGCCGACAAAAAGGAAAAAAACCCTTGTATTTTCCGCAACAGAATTCATGGGATGAGCTTTCGGGGTTTGCGGCTTTTCTGGCGGGTTTTTCCGTGACCAAACCCACGTGTTGGAAACACACCAGACAAGTCAGTTTCCAAAACAAACCTCTCCGTGCCGGAGCCCGGCGGCATCCCGGCCCCTCCGGGAGCGGGATTCGAAGGGAAACGCCGGGAAACGCAGAACTGGCCAAGCTCTTCTCACCGGTGTCCCCATCCCTTCGGGCTCACCTGTATCCCCATCCCTGCGGGCTCACCTGTATCCCATCTATTCACACTCACCTGTATCCCCATCCCTGCGGGCTCACCCGGCCCGGTCCCGGCCGCCCAAGGCAGGCGCTGCCCCGGGATGTCGCCGCCTCCCCCGTCATCGCATCTGTGTGTCCGGAAAAGCAGATTCGGCTCTGTTTCCGTGGCGAACCTGCCGAGGCAGGGCCGGGGGAGGGAAGGGGAGGGAAGGGAAGGGAGGGAAGGGCGGGCAGGATCGGCGGCGGGGGCGGCCGGGCGGGCGGGGATGGCGCGGCCGGGCAGGAGGTGCGTGTGCCGGGAGCGAGGGGGGATCGCCTTCGGCTCTCGGGAATTGGGGAGGCTTCCAGGGGGCTCCTGAGTCCCTCCCGGCTGGAAGGGGTTCCGGAGGGTGTCGGGGGTGTCACTGGGGGGGCCCCTCGGGGTTCGGTCACTGAACCGTGGAATGGTTTGGGTTGGGAGAGACCTAAAGGATCATCTCATTCCAACCCGCTGCCATGGGCAGGGACACCTCCCGCTATCCCAGGTTGCTCAGAGCCCCATCCAACCTGGCCTTGGACCCTCCCAGGGATGGGGCAGCCACAGCTTCTCTGCCCAACCTGTGCCAGGGCCTCCCAACCCTCACAGGGAACAATTTTTCCCTAATATCCAATCTAAACCTACTCCATGTCAGTCTGAAGCCATTCCCCTTGTCCTGTCCCTCCACGCCCTTGGAAATAGTCTATTTCCATGTTCCCTATGGGCTCCCTTCAGGCACTGCAAGGCCATAATACGGTCACCCCAAAGCCTTCTCTTCTCCAGGCTGAACAATCCCAGCTCTGCCAGCCTTTCCTCCCAGCAGAGCTGCTCCATCCCTCTGATCCCCTTGGTGTCCCTGCTCTGGACTCGCTCCCACAGCTCCCTGTCCTTGCTGTGCTGGGACCCCAGGGCTGGAGGCAGCTCTGCAGGGGGGGTCTCGCTGGGCCCAGTGTTGTTTAACCTGTTCACCAGTGACTTGTCCGGAGGGGTCGGTGCCTCCTCAGAAAGGTCACTGATAACACAAAGTTGGGAGGAGTGGCCGATCCCCCAAAGTTCTGGGCAGCCCTTTGGAGGGACTTTGGCAGGTTGGAGAGATGGGCAGAGAAGAACTGGAATCCAACAAAGGCACATGTGGTGTCTGTACTTGGGGAGGGATAACCCCAGGCACCAGCACAGGCTGGGGGTGACCTGCTGGGAAGCAGCTCTGCAGGGAAGGACCTGGGGGTCTTGGTGGACAACAAGCTGTCCCTGAGCCAGCAGCGTGTCCTGGGGGCCAGGAAGGACAATGGGATCCTGGGGTGCACTGGGAAGAGCATTGCCAGCAGCTGAGGGGGTGACCCTGCCCCTCTGCTCAGCCCTGTGAGGCACATCTGGAGTGCTGTGTCCAGCTCTGGCTCCTCAGGACAAGAGACATGGAGCTCCTGGAGCGGGTCCAGCAGAGGCTGCGGAGATGCTGAAGGGACTGGAGCATCTCTGTCAGGAGGGAAGGCTGAGGGAGCTGGGGCTGTTCAGCCTCCAGAAGAGACACTGAGAGGGGACCTCCCCCATGTGTGTCAGTGTGTGCAGGGAGGGGGCAGAGCACGGACCAGGCTCTGCTCGGGGGTGCCCAGCAATGGGACAAGAGGAACGGGCAGGAACTGATGCCCAGGGAGTTCCACCTGGACAGGAGGAAGAACTTCTTTGCTGTGCAGTGACCGAGCACTGAACAGATTGCCCAGAGAGGGTGTGGAGTCTCCCTCACTGGGGATATTCCAGAGCTGTCTGCACACAATCCTGTGCTATGTGCTCTGGGATAGCCTGCTGGAGCAGGGAGGTGGGACCAGATGACCCACTGTGGTCCCTTCCAACCTGACCCATCCAGTAATTCTGTGATTCTGTGATTGTGTGAAGCATGGGAATTCTCCCTGAGATGTCTGTGTCCCTGACAGGGAGTGCCCCTCCAGTGGATCCCAGGCTTTTTCCCCTCTGGTCCCCTCATGTAACACTTTCCCTGACAGTAGCAGCACGTGAGACACAGACTGGAAATTGCACAGCAAACACATTTCAAGTGCCTAAAGTGACCCTGGAGATAAATAATTTCAATTGCACAGTAGCAGCTCACAGGCAGTGTGTCCATAAGGAGAATGCGATGCTCCTGCAAGGAGAACAACAAAAAGTACTCTTACTGTAAGATTTTTAAGTACCTTGGAAGCTATTCCTAATAACCCTATTTTATTCACTGGTTATACGTACTGTCTTCTCCCTGGTGACCAGTGACAGGATCCAAGGGAATATCTGGAGCTGTGTCATGGAAGGGTTAGGCTGGATATCAGGAAAAGGTTCTTCCCCCAGAGGGTGGCCGGACATTGAACAGGCTCCCCAGGGCACCAAGGCTGCCAGAGCTCAAGGAGTGTTGGGACAACACTCTAAGGCACATGGTGGGATTCTTGGAGCATCCTGTGCCACACACCAGGGGTTGGACTTGATGATCCTTGTGGGTCCCTTCCAACTAAGGATATTATGTGATTTTTGTCATTCTGTGCATTTGAACATGTATTGCTTTTTTCAGTTGTAAAACATGCTTTTTCCAAAAATCAAGTGTTAGCAAGTCGAGATACTCAGTCAGAAAGCACTAACAGTGTTTTTTTTTTGCCACAGGAACAGGAAAGTTGTTGATTATTCTCAGTTTGGGGATTTGGAAGATGATGGTAAGTGGCGGGTTCCTGCACATAACAAACATGCCAGGAACTAATGGAACCATCCAAAATAGGTGAGAGGGGAGATAAGGGAAGACCTCACAGCAGTGCAGCTTCCTCAGGATGGGCAGAGGAGGGGCAGGCACTGATCTCTGCTCTGTGAGGACCACGGACAGAGCCCGAGGGAACAGCTGGAGCTGTGCCAGAGAAGGGTTGGGTTGGATATCAGGAAAAGGTTCTTCCCCCAGAGGGTGGTCGAGCACTGGAAAGGTTTCCCAGGACAGTGGGCCCAGCCCCAAGGCTGGCAGAGGGGCAACACCCTCAGGCACATGGTGGGATTGTTGGGGTGTCCTGCGCAAGTTCTGGAGTTGGACCTGGTGGGTTCCTTCCTAATCAGGATATTCTATGGTTTTGTGACACTATGAAAATATCATCAGAGTGTCTTTAATGTACTAGTTTGTTGAGCAGGCTCTTTCTGCTTTCAGCAGAAGGAATCTGGCCACACTGGTAAATATTCCAATTCCACAAGCACATGATGGCTGTAAACCAGATCATAAGAGCAGTGTGCCAGGAAACGGGGGAATACACAGCGTCTTGTTGCAGTAAAATCTCTTTCTCTCCCTGCCTCAGTTTTCAGTGCTAATTAATTCCATATCCCCCTGGTTATTAGTTCACAGGGCTATTAAATGTGAATATAAAGGAGGTGAGAATCATCTGTATGTAGATCTAATGTTTCTCCACAGCTCTCTGTCTCAGTGGGTTTGTGGTGAGGACATAGCAGTCAAATTTGGAGTGTCACTGATCAGAGAAACAGATTGCAAGCTCTCTGCTCCCACAGAAGTCCTCCTTTCTTTCTAAGCACTAATGGATGTTACTTATTTTGCTGGCAGAGTTTTTTTGTTGGCAAGAGTTTTGCTTTCTTTCATTTTTCTTTGCTTTTTTTTTTCCATGCTGTTTGCAGGATCTGGGGAACAGGTTGAATTGATGGGAAAGGGAGGGAAAAGTAAATAGTGTTGAAGGTAATGCAGATTTTCAGTTCAAATGTGGGGCATGACTTTTCCTAGTTTCTAAGTGACCACTTCTAATAATCAAGAAAAATGTAAATTTTCCAAAACCTTTGTGACCTTATGTAAGGTCCTCCATGATTTAGAGGACACTGAGGATCATTTTTTTCCTGGTTTTGCACTGTGATATTCAGTGTCCTCAAATGAAAGGCAGGTTTCATGCCTCCTAATGCTATTTGAAAATTGGAGAAATGCATTGTATCTGATAAGAGACCATATGAAAATGGTAGAAAAAAGGGAGCAGCACACATGTTTAAAAATTATAATCATTAAGGGGAACAATTCCCAAAACATAAAAACTCAAAGCTGTTTAATGGTAGTGGTTGCTCTTATAACAGGTTGTTGTTCAGCATATCAAAATCTGGTAACACAGTGGACATTTATTGCTGTTGAAGGTTGAAATCATTGCCTCTGGAATAAAAGCATGTGTAAGAGAGGTTTTGTTGAATTTTCATTTAAAATATATTTAAGGAGAGTGTATTTAGAGTTGTTGTGTTCTTTAAAAGTAGGATTTCAGGAAAAAAAGGTTATTTTTGATATATTTTCAGTGTGTGATGAAAAGTCTAATGACTTCTTTTGGCCATATGGAAGAGTGCAAGAAGACTCATGAGAGCTTGTTGCTGTTTTCCAACAGATGAAGACTTTGCACCTTTGAGCAAAAAATCCAGAACACAACCCAAGGAACCGAAGAAGGAGAAAAAAGAGAAGCAAAAAAAGCCACCCAAAGAAGAGACTCCATCACAAGCACAGGCACCTAGTAAAAGGTAACAAATATTGTGGTCAGCTCTGTAGTAATACCAATTATGAGTTCATATATATAGATATACAGTGTTTTGCAGTCAGGATACTTTTAAGTATAGAGTGCTTTGAACATCAGAATGTGTTTTGTCTACATAATTTCAGAATGTAATGCTCATAATACATTATGCTATAACTATCTATTGAAATATTAATCTCTTTACAAGTATCTGAATTTTTAAAAGTTCACTAAGTCAGAAATAGATCTGTAACACATAATTCTTTTATTATTTAGCATGTGGGTTTTTTTCCAGGTTATCCTTGGATGACAAACTTTATAAGAGAGATTTGGAAGCTGCCTTGGCTTTGTCCGCCAAAGAGAAATCTGCAAATATCCTTGAGGTGCAAAATTCGGAAGAACAAGGTTACTTTGCAGCTCAATGCAATGCTCTTTATTTATATGTTGTGAATTTGAACATGACAATTAATTTTACACTGAAATAGATTGAAAATCAAGTTTTATTTCTAGATGTCAAGATAAGGAAGTGAGAATTTTTAGGCAGTGCCTGTCTTCTTATGTTCTTGGGTTTTTCCTGTGAGAAACTTACTCTTCTCTAAGTTGTCCCAAACATAGTTCAATAAAAGACAGATAAAAAACTTCAGCTATTTTCATTTTTTTAGTATTTTTATTTTTTACCATGTGATTTTTGTATACTAATATTTTATGGGTTTTTTTCTAGATCTTAAAACAGATAAAAATATTGAATCTGAAAATACACACAGGAGACCCCCTTTTTCCAATTGCAGTGTAGACAGTGAACTTCTAGGTAAGTTGTTCTCATGATCTGTCTTCAGAAAGAGCATTCTTTGTTTCCATGGGTTTCTGCTTTTCGCTGATGTGGAAAAAAGAGGTTTTATCTTAAATAAATATTGGAGGATGCATCAATTTTTTCATTGAAAGTTTGCTCCCAGTCTTAAAATGGGAAAAAACCTGGGGATTGCTGAGTGAGATTGTTACAGGTCACTGGAAGTTAGCTGGAAAACACAACAGATGTGTGACATTTTTAGATGCTGACTTTATTTAATTCTTCAAGAATTACTTACCCTCTGCTCCTTAATGGGCCTGTAATGCCTAAGGATCAAGTAAGCATGACCAAACATTTGCAGTGCCATTGGAAACTTCATTTTCCCGGTTTTATGTTTGTCCTTCTGTTAGCTTGAGCACAGATAAATTTCACAACGAGGAAGTGCAGTTTGGTTGGTTAAAAGACTAAAATGAGAACCCCAGGAAACCAAGCGTGGATGATGTTTCTGTGCAGTATAATTCAAAACACCAAAACTGAATTGGTTTTTGAGAAGGAGAATAGATTTACTGTGAATTTCAGTTAATGAACCACCTTCTGTTTCCCAGGTATCGATGAGGTTACGGATGAAGACACACCTAAGGGTGCTGGTGGGCAAAGGACAGTGACATCCAAAGTTCCAGCACAGCAGAAGGTGGCTCACAGTGATGACAGAGAGCATGATACTGACTCTGAGCCAGAGTCTCTACCCAGTAAGTTCTTCTCCACAAAACCCCCCTCCTTAAATGTGCTTTGAGTGTGATGCCTTACATTTAGTTTGTATTTTCAGTGAAATTCCTGCTACTTCGACTGTATTCTCCCTCCCCCCTTCCTGAAGCCTTATCCTATAATACCACTGACATCCCAATTGCACTTTCACACTAAACATAAACATTGCAGCTTATTCATACACAGCCTCCAAACTGGAAAAATTACACAACTTCCTCTATGTCAGGACAAATTTCTTCTGTTCTCCTTGTCCGGGAAAGTTTTGTCTCTTTAAAGAGAGAAAACTGTTCATTTTTCCTGTTGTTTTCTGGGATTTGCATCAAAATGGTGAATCTGGAGCAGTGTCAGGTGTTGGTGCTTTCAGTTTAAGCTTATTTTAGAAAGTAAGTAGCTTCCCTTCTTTCCTTCCTCCAACTCTAAACTCTTAAGAGACCAAGCCTCATCCATCTCTCTCATTCTCCAAGGGGTAGCATGTCTGTAGAAGCATTTACTGCTCAAAAATGGGACAGTCTAGTACCATATTTGATATTTCTGCGGAGAGCTTGTGCTGATCTGCCACCTTCCATAATGATTTCTCTGCTAAAGAGTATCTTCCCAAAGTGCCTTTTATTTTCCAACCAAGCATCACCTGTAGTTTCTCCTTCGTGGGCAATGGAACAAAAAGCTGAGCCAAGGCAAAAGATGATGTGCAGCTCCTCAGAACCAGTTGGGAGGCCTCTCCTTGCATCAAGTCCTGTAACACACAAAAAGCCCAAGTGGACACCACCAGGTATGTGTGAGGTTGTACCTATAAACAGATACATTAGTTGACTTGAACTTTTAGCAATCTTTCTTGAAAGCAAATAAAAAAATAAGCTATTTCAGGAAAATACCTGGCTTTTTATAAAGAAAGGTTTTTAGAAAAGCTATCTCTGTGCTTCTNACTTTTTGTAAAGAAAGGTTTTTCTTTTGACAGATTTAAAACAAGAAGGGTAGAAAAGCTATCTCTGTGCTTCTTCTACAGCATTATCCTCAAATCCTTTATCTGTGGAGGGGGGCTTAATGAAATAATTTCCAGACTGTGGATCAAGAGATTGTTTTGTGTCCATTTCTCTCTTATTTAGAGCTTTCTTTATCTCTGTTATATGCTGCATTATTATCTATTCTAAGCAAATAATATTAGGGAAAAGTTTGAGAGTTTTAACTGCTCTATTAAGGCAAATGCTTAGAAGCTTTATTGAACATGCTGCTACTAACTCCTGCTGCTTGCTTTGAATTTCCTTCTGATTACAGATTTTCTATACATGGTTCTTTCTGTTTGGCTCCTTTCTCTCAACCCTTCCTTTCCCACTTGGAATTGTGTTGTGTGATTCTCTGTGGAGTGCCTGAAAACACACAGCACACTGGGAACAGTTTTTATGGGCAGTGTTGCTCCAGTGTCTTGCTGGTTAATTAAAACCCATGCACCATTCCAAAGGGATGGATTCCTGGTGAGTGTGTGGTTTTCACGTGCTATCTTGTTCAGACCTTTCTGCATTATCTGTAGAATAGTTTTGTTTGTTCTAATTAGGAAAACTATAAACAGACAACAGTCATATGATTTATTCTTTTCTCCTCTAAACTTCTTTTATCTTCTTTTTGTTTTAAACTTACTTTCAGCTCCATCAGGAAGCAGTAGTGCCTCTGGGAAATATGTTGCTATTAAGTCACCAACTCACTGCCTTAGACTTGGCCTCTCCAGACTGGCAAGAGTCAAACCACTGCACCCCAGTGCCACCAGCAGTTAAATGATCACTGACAAGGTGCCACATGAAGGAAAAGAGTGTGGAAAGTGTTTTGCTTATAAACAGCAGCATGGCATCATCCATTTTGGAGGACTATTGTTTATGGACTGTCTAATGTAATTAGAATGAGTTTTTATTCTGCAGTTTGCTGGCCATCCTTAAGTGCTACTGAATAATTATATTATTTAATCGAGGTGACATCTGAGTCACCAGCTTTTTTGTGTATTATATTCAGAGATGTTGGTTTGTGATAATTTTAATTCTCTAATATCTAAACTCTTGGCAATAAAATAGTCTGTTCAGCAGTATGTATGATAGGAAATATGTTTTTTAGAATGTTGTATTTTAAAAAAAACTTTTAATAAACTGCTTTATATAATTTAATTCTATTATTTGAATTTATTAATTTTGAAAATCACTTTAAATTTTGGCTGCGGTCTGGCACATGTTTTTGCATGGGTATGCTCAGACAATGAGGATGTTGCTTGGAGCTCCTCAGGCTTCTTTGAAGATCATGATACCAGGCTTAGGTGGTGGGGTTTGTAAAGCTTTGGAGTGAGAGTTACTGAGTAAGGAAACTGAACTTTCAAACTTGTGTCTCCATAATTTAAATAATTTCATACCTAAGCATATTGATTATGCTGGATGGTGCAGGAAATGCATTTATCTCTGTATCATTTGTGGGATCTGGTAGTGACTCCATGAATTGCATTAACAAAGGAATATCACAGAACTATAGAATAGCCTGGGTTGGAAGGGATCTTAAAGACCATCTCATTCCAACCCCTTTTCAATCTCCCAGGTTGCTCAGAGCCCCATCCAACCTGGCCTTGGACACTCCCAGGGATGGGGCAGCCACAGCTTCTCTGCCCAACCTGTGCCAGGGCCTCACCACCCTCACAGGGAACAGTTTCTTCCTAATATTCAATCTAAACCTACTCCCTGTCAGTCTGAAGCCATTCCCCTTGTCCTGTCCCTCCAGGCCCTTGGAAATAGTCTGTTTCCATGTTCCCTATGGGCTCCCTTCAGGCACTGCAAGGCCACAATGAGATCACCCCAAAGCCTTCTCTTCTCCAGGCTGAACAATCCCAACTCTGCCAGCCTTTCCTCCCAGCAGAGCTGCTCCATCCCTCTGATCCCCTTGGTGTCCCTGCTCTGGACTTGCTCCCACAGCTCCATGTCCTTCCTGTGCTGGGACCCCAGGGCTGGAGGCAGCTCTGCAGGGGGGTCTCCCCAGAGGGGCAGAGGGGCAGAATCCCCCCCTGCCCTGCTGCCCACGCTGCTTTGGATGCAGTGAAAATCTGTACCTTTTAAGTGGCTAAATAATAAAGATTTATGAGTAACTTAATGCTTACTCAGAACCATGGGATTTGATAAGGGAAACAAACCTTTTCCCATTATTTTTCAAACAGAGAGACAAATGCAATTTCCTGAGCTCGAGTGCATCAGGAATTTTCAGCAGAGGGGTTGGCTGTAATTTTTTCTGAGCAGGTAAATGTAATCTGTGTTTCCTGTCTGACCACTCTGCTGTCTCCACTTTCTTTCCCCCAGGAGACTCGATACGTATCGGTGCAAACCACAGAGCTGGAAAGCCCACATTGCCACTTCCGGTGATGCTCTGTGCACAAACCTGCCCTTTGCATTTTAAAGCAGTTCGTCCTGCTGCTTACAAAGAACTGCTGCTCTGTCTCCACTCATGTGTGACATCGTTCTCTTGAGAGGAAGCCAAAAAGGCTGTGCTAAACAAAAGACCTTCTGTGGGTTAAGGCTGTTTCTGCTGTGCTGAATCTGCCCTCACCCAACGTTTACAAAGCCTAAATGAAGACTTTGAGCATGAGGTGTTCCTGTGTATTTGGGGTGTTGAAAAATTTGAACATGTAATTTTCTTATATTTTGAGATTTCCCCACCAGTTGGTTTTTTTTTTATTTTCATTGTTCTTGATTATCATTCTTTCAATAGTTAAAGGCTGTTCTTCTCTTGCTTTGGCTGAATAAGTGAATGGAAGGACTTAAAGCTTGATCAGCTGGCACTGAGTGTAAAGGATACATTCCTTAGTGTATTTAAGCTTCTCTGTCTTTAACGCTTAGGCCTCTCAGTTCCTCTCACCAAATTCTTCATAATGACAGACCTTGAGGACAATCATAATTATCATGTCATTAAAAGTTATAAGACTCTGATGAACAAAGAAATCATAAACTGATCAAACATGAAAAGCAGATATTTCTCTGCTTGGTGTCTTTCTGTTTCCCTCTTTGAACACATGAAAGGTTTCCTCAGGTGTTTCACCTTTTTTTACTTCCAGTAAATCTCCATAAACTTGCTTTTATTCTGTAGCTTTTGCAAGATTTGTTGCACTGAAGGATTCTAAAGAGTTACAATCAAGCAGTTCTTTTAGGAATACCTCGGGAACCCCACCTCAGCACAAAGCCTAGAAGACAGTGCATATTTGTAAGGATGGTGTAACTATGTAGGAAATCAACATTAGAGGGCACAACAACATCAATTTATTACTCCAGTGCAGTGGAGCTATAGGGCTGCTATTTGTATTTGCATATCAAAGGGTTGGATGACATTTGGTAGCAAAATATCTAGAATAGAAAAGCAAAAATTACACGCTTTTGTCCAAGTATATGAACAACACAGCTTTAGTGCATTGTCATAGGTGAAGTGACTGATAATGTCAGTAGGTATTTCATGCCTTGTTTAATGAGCTTTAACAGATAGTTCTTTTCCAGATGTTTGCTATGGTTTTTCTCGAGCATGGTAAGTCAGCCTCTACCTGGATAAAAGTCTGATTGATGTCATTGGTGAGTGTGGTTCAGGTGCTTCAGATCCTCTGGCACCACTTCATAGGAACAAAGTTACCTAGCAGTCAGAAAATGTGGGAATGGGCAGATCTTAGCCCTGGAAAAGCCACATCTGGAGTGCTGTGTCTAGTTCTGGGTTCTTCAGTAGAAAAGAATGTCCAGACACTATTTTAAAAATGCCCTTAAGGACCTTGGGTGAAGCATCGCATGTATTTTTATTTTCCATTTAGAGTGGCAATTCATTAGTTATGTTTGGTCATAAGATTCCAAACTTAAAAGAACAATTTTGGCAATCATCTCTCCTTTTCCAGGCCCCTATTTCAGTCCCATAAGATGGAAAGCTCCTAAAAAAATGCCTATATTCTGAAATCTTAATAAAATATTGGAACCTCATCCACAGAACTTCTACTGAAATCGATCACATTTATGCCTCCAGTGTATGGTTTGCTTGATCATGGCTTACTCTGGCATTAACAAACTTTTGAATATTGCTTGTGAAAGGTTATGACTTTTTCAGGTGAAAATAAGATGGAAATTATAATGATCACAGAATGGTTTGGGTTGGAAGGGCCCTTAATGACCATCTCATTTCCACCCCTTGCCATGGGCAGGGACACCTTCCACTATCCCAGGCTGCTCAGAGCCCCATCCAGCCTGGCCTTGGACACTTCCAGGGAGGGGGCAGCCACAGCTTCTCTGCCCAACCTGTGCCAGGGTCTGCCTACCCTCACAGGGAACAATTTCTTCCCAGTATCCAATCTGTCTGTGCTGTCTGTCGGTCTGAAGCCATTCCCCCTTGTCCTGTCCCTCCAGGTCTTTGGAAATAGCCTCTGGAAGTTCTGCAGTGATTTTAGGTAGAACTCAGTTTCCTTGTCAAAGCCCATGTGGCTGTACAGGAATAACCACGAAGCCACTGCCAGCATGCAGGTTTTGGAAAGCCAGCCCAGCTGTTATGCTTGAGATAAAGATCATTAATTGAACATTTGTAAGCTCATGGATGGATCTTAGTGCTCCTGTGCCTTGCTTGGCTGCCCCCTCCAGTTCCACTTGCCCTTCTGACAGATCCATGGGAAGACACAATGGCACAAAGTCTTTCCTAGGAAGGATGAAGATCTGTTTACCAGGAGCTGGCTGCATTTAGGACAGCTGCAAAGGAACTGCAAATGTGAAGAGCTGCCAAAGCCCCTGGGAACATTCAAATCAGCAAGATATAGAATGGTTTTGAAATGATCATTTTAAGAAGAAGTCATGGTCTGTATGGGATGTGTTTTCCACCTCTGATTTATGCAGTTGTGTATGGAAAGTCTGATTCTCCTCATTCATCACCTTCGTTAACCCAGTGAGGTTGTAATAATAAGCGGTAAGAGAGCACATCATCTGCACTGAACTGTGTTCCCTTGGGAACATGGGTGAGCCTGTCTCCACTGAGATCAGCTCCCTCTCCCCCTTTTCTCATTTGCTTGGATTTGTCTTTCTTGCCAAAGAAATTTGGAGGCAGATTTTTGCAGCTGCTCCCAAAAGAGTGGGGAAGTGTGTCACTGCAGCGATGGGAAGCATTCTGTCCTCCACACATCACAGCCAGCCAGTTCCTCGTGGGAACACTGCCTGACTCCCAAGTTCTGCTCCTTGTCACTCCTGAGACATGTTACCCAGCACCTCCTGCAGTAGCTCCTCTGGGAAAAAAGCATTGATGAGCACATTTTGGTTTTGATAAGGTGATAGGATTTATTAGTGCCCTGATGATGCTGTTATTTTGCACTCTCCAGCTGAACATGAAGAGGGGGTGTGTGCCAAAGAGTGAGAAAGTGTCACTGTCCAAGTGTGAGACAAGACTGTGGGAACACAAGTGAAAATACAAGCCTGGTGTGATAACCAATATCACAGTCACTTCCATTCTAAGGCCCTGCTTGAGATGACCTGCTGCAATTCTTTGTATGATATTATGTAGTGGTTAAGGAAATAGCTCTCCTTTGAAATGTCCCTAATATTCTGTGAATTTATAGTGCATGATACGTGTATTAGAATATTTTCTACAAATAATAGGAAAGTTCCTTCACTAAATGCATGTTTCTCCTGGAATGCCACTGGGGGCAAGATTTCTGAGACACTCCTCCTCTCTAAAGAGAAAGTGAGGCAAAATATATCCTTAAAATCTGTTACTTAACTAATGATGGCAATGCACATGTCAGATATGGACTCTTGGGCATATTCATCTTCAGTTGAGATTGATGTATTAAAATTCAATATGTGTACTGAGATAGATACCTGGAGAGTCAGTCATATGAGATGCAGCTGAGGGAGCTGGGGGGGCTCAGCCTGGAGAAAAGGAGGCTCAGGGGAGACCTTCTCACACTCTGCAACTCCCTTACAGGAGGGGGGAGCCAAGTGGGGATTGGGGTCTGCTCCCAGGGCATGAGGGACAACATTAAATGGCCTCAAGCTTTGCCAGGGAGGTCAGGTTGGAGATCAGAAGGAATTTCTTCACAGAAAGGCAGTCAGGCATTGGAAGGGGCTGCCCAGTGAGGTGTTGGAGTCCCCATCCTTGGAGGTGTCCGAGGAACAACAGGACATGGCGCTCAGTGCCCTGGGCTGGGTGTCAAGGCAGTGACTGGTCACAGGTTGGACTCACTGATCTTGGAGCTCTTTTCCAACCTCAGCAATTCTGTGACTCTGTGAGGCTGTGTCTGCATCTAGCAGGGACTGTAATCATTCACCTTGGCGGTCCATAGAACAACTTGCATACTCCAGATTAACTTTGTGCTGAAATATCAAACTGAATCTGACCCAGCACTGGTAATTAACTCATGTCTCCCCCACAGAGGTGCTGCCTTAACCATGTTATTCAAGACTTGGCTCATAGCTCAGTTCAATAACAGCACCTTAAATGCAGGCTGCTCCCTGGATCCCAGAGTTTTCCCTTGTTGTCCACTGGATGAGAGGAGGAGCAAATGAACCACTGCACTAAGTATTCCACCTGCATTTCTGATGTGCCTGAGTGCCTGCAGCATTCCCAAAAGCTGGCTTTTGGCCACTGGAACCTGTGCAGCTAAATGCAGACATCTTTGCAGGAGCTAAAAGTAGATCCCAGCAGTAGGCAGTCCAGGCTCCCTAAATAAAATCCCTGGGCTTCACATCCATGCCTTGCAGGAAGGCAGAACCATCCAGAACACCCAGAGGTAGTCTAAAGGAAAATGTAGGAGGGATGTGCCTGGAAGTTGCATCCTGCCTTTACATATTTCCACCTAATAATTAGGTCTGTGTTTTTAATTCCAGCCAGAAATATATGGTGTATTTACTGTTTTAGCAGGAGCCACATAATTGCAATTTTGATGATGTGAACTGAGATTTGGAGAGAGAGGGAATTTCTTTCATCACCCTAATTCAAAGTGTTAGGAAGTCACAGACTCCTTTTTTAAACTGCCTCCCTCTCCAGGCTAAACAATCCCAATTCTCCCAGCCTGAGAGGTTCTCCATCCCTCTAATCCTCTTGGTGGACTTGCTCCAACAGGTCCATGTCCTTCCTTTTCCAGAATGCTGAAATTAGTTACAGTTAGTTTTCTTATGTTTTTATTGTTAAAAAAAATGTTTTACAAACAATGCTATTATTTGCTCTTTCTTTCAAAATATTTTAATGCAAAAAATTTTTCAGGACCACAGAGACATTGGATTTGTGTTCTGTCATTATTCAATTTTTACTTCCTTTGGAAATGTGGCAAAAAGAGGAGGGAAGGAAAGAAAGACAATTGGATGACAAAACATAAATGCCAAGATGTGAAAACCCAAAACTGCTTTAATTAAAGAAGAAAGAAGAAAACCAATTAAAAAAAACGCCAAAGAAACAAACAATAAAATATGAAGACCGTAACATTTCTTACAAAACAAATAGAATACAAAATCTGAAAGACATTTTAGAGAATCAGCAAGGAGGTTTTCCCACATGGCAAGAAATACAGCAATGAAATAATAAATGGAAGGTCTTGCACGATAAAGTCTATAATGAAAAAATTCTGCCTTTGCCTTTATATCTTGCTCCAATTCACATCAGTGAAGTGTTTTCTTTTTCAGCAGTCAAATTTAGAGCTGGAAAGGAGACAAGGAAAGTGATGGAAAATGGAGAAACTGAAGTCCAGTAAGTTTTTTGCGAAGCCTCGTGAAAGATGGATCGTTCCCCACATCCTGAACTCCAGTCACTATGAACTTAGCAAGAGACTGTTTCCAAGGGTCTGGACAAGGGGGAATGGCTTCAAACTGACAGAGAGCAGGTTTAGATTGGATATTGGGAAGAAATTGTTCCCTATGAGGGTGGGGAGGCCCTGGCACAGGTTGGGCAGAGAAACTGTGGCTGCCCCATCCCTGGAAGTGTCCCAGACCAGGTTGGATGGGGCTCTGAGCAACCTGGTTTAACCCTAACCCTGCCCATGGTGGGGGGGTTGGAATGAGATGATCTTTAAGGTCCCTTCCAGCCCAAATGATCCTGTGATTCAAAAAAGGAAGCAGATTTGAAGATTTCTCTTCTCTGTTTTATTCCAAACCCATTATGGCTTTATTGTCCTAAGTCTGGTATTGCTCTGTTGTTTCTTAAAATCTTTCTCTTTGGTGATAATTGTGTCTGCATTTTTCTGCCTTTTCTAAAACATGAATTGCTTTCTCACTCTCAGAGGAAAAGTAAAGAAAACAATGACCTATTTCCCCACTGACTATGTCAGGAGTACAAAAATAGTTTAGGGTGAGCTGAAAAAATTAACATAATTGAAGTCTGTTCCCTTAATATTCCAAACTATGGCTGCTCCTGCTGATGGAATATCTAAAGGGTGCAGAGAGGATTAAAGTGTAAGCAGAGATGGGACTACCTAGAAATATTGGAAGTGTTTTGAGGGCTAAGAGGGTGCTGTGAGTGTAAACACCCTGAACTATCTTTGAATTGCCTTCATTAGACAGTTGGTGTTTATAGCAGGTGAGCTGAGCTATGGCTGTGGCTTTGAAGAAGAGTGGAAAAAAAAAACAGAAGAGAAGAAGAAGGGAAAGGAAAGCAAATTATGCACTTCGTGGTGCCTCAAGGGATGCTTTTGCAATCCTGCTGAGCCTAATTGACAAACATGTTGTGCTTGTGGTAAGTCCTCGAAGATTTCATAGCACGTCAGCAGCTCTGGTCACTGTTCAGTTTGATATTATTTGGTTTGTGTCAGTGCTGGGGAACGTGATAAAACAAGATGGGACTTGATTCCAGCCAGCTCACCCATAACAACCATCGAGCAACTCATGCTTTTATTCATACAGGGCATGGCTTGGATTAGATTAGTGTCAAGTTTTTAAATCACAAAAAGAACAATTTAATGGAGATGGATTTAAAACATGGAGCTTTGTCACTATGGGGAAAGAAAGAAAGGAACAGTGAGGGCTGCTGTGATTTCAGCTTCTTCAGTAACTCTTGTTTACGAATGAGAAGAAATAAAAGAATCCAGCCTAAGGTAACAGTGGTTGGCATTTGTTTTTATTGTTTGATGTACAAGTGTTTGCATTAGGTTATGACACACGTGTTGTGAGCAATAGAAAATAACTCTTAGGGAACAGAAGATAGTTTGATCAGTTGTACCATCTGCCATCAATTCCATATGATGTTTTTGTTGCATTAACCATAAATTTCTTTGGAGAAGTTGAATTAAGAGTTGGGATTCTTGGGGCTGTCCTGTGCAGGGCCAGGAGCTGGACTTCAGTGGTCCTTCCAACTCAGGATATTCTATGATGACAATTTTTAATGGAAGCATCATCATGCAAAGATAAGAACCCAATATTTTTTAAGTCACGGGAGTATCTTGCAAGTTTCTTCATAAATGATAAGCAAATGATTAATTTATAGAATCCCAGTGTAACTAGAATTCTGCAAAAGTTTTTGTATTAACCTTATGAAAGGCTTTGCAGCTTATTGAAAATACATGTACATTGTAGACAGCTGGTCTATTTTTTTTATTTTAGAGAAAATAAAGATGTTCAATAGAAATCCCAGTGAGCTGCATTACTCTGAAATCAAAAGTTCTACATTATAAAAAATGTGTGTTTCTAAGCTTAAAACTGACATTTGATAATTTTGTTTAATCTGAAATTCTCAAGGAAAATCAACATGAGGGGTCATGCATTGATAGGCTACTGATTTCATACTTGTATAACTCCTCAGAAGTGATAAAGGTGTGGAATGATGCCTCTGGTTTTCCTCCCCGGATGGCACTATTTGGGAAGTATATCTGAATGCACAGGTGAATGTCTGATGTCAGGAGTGTTTAGGGAGGTGTTTATGTGGACTGCACAAGGACTGAGAGGCCCTTGATGCTCCTGGACCAGCCTCTCCAGCTTCCCCTTCCAGTCATCCCAGGGATGGCACAGGAGGTCACTTGGTCTGTTCAGCCTGGAGGAGGGCAGACTGAGGTCAGACCCCACAGCATCCGCAGCTTCCTCAGGAGAGGAAGAGGAAGGGTAGGCACAGATTCCTCTCTGGTGACCAGGATCAGTATCCAAGGGAATGGCTGGAATTCTGTCAGGGGAGGGTTTGGTTGGATATTAGAAAAAGGTTCTTCCCCAGGAGGGTGGTGGGCACTGAACAGGCTCCCCAGGGCAGTGGGCACAGCCCCAAGGCTGGCAGAGCTCAGGAATTATTTGGACAACACTCTCAGGCACATGGTGGGATTGTTGGAGTATCCTGTGCAGATCCAGGAGCTGGATTTGATGATCCCTGTAATTCCCTTTGCACTCAGGATGTTCTGTGATTTATTTGTCTACCAACAATTTTTTTTTGCCTATGAAGTTTCAGCATATCCAGAGCCACATTTCATCTGTGCGCCCCACTTGGTTCAAATGAATTTATCTGGTCCCTGTCCAATTCCTGCTTCCCATGTGATTCCTCTCCATTTGGGGAGTCCAGGAATAACCATATTTTCTGTTCTTGGAATAGTCCTAAGAACAGATTGATGCATTAGAAAAGCCTGTTGGAGCACTGATTTCTGAGCTGTCATTTCTTTGCCCAGTCTGTTTTCTAGAAATGATGATGTTGCTAAGGGTCCTTGTGGCTTTATACAGTCAGAGAGCTTTTTGGAAAATCCCCAAATTTTATTTGAATTCTCTTGAGGACCCTTGCTCAGATGTTAGGAATTATCTCAAAAGGTTATGGTAATTACGTCCTTAGCTACACATAATTCCCTCCTATGTAAAATTACATTCATGATCCTTACCCAGTTTTTGAGGCCTTTTAGAACCAACCTTATAATTTTTTTCTTGTTTGCCAGGATAAAAAGCAGATCTTAATCATGATAGGAATTGTTAATAGACTTTAAAGAGCCAACTTACTAGCAGCTAATGTAAATGTTAGAATCTTGATTTTACCACAGCCCAAGTTTATTCACTCTTCAGGGGAAGACATTTTCCAAAGAAGTCAGAAGCTGTGACTGGCTTTTCCATTCCTGGCAGACTTGGACTGATCGGTTCATCTGGTGGGATCTTTGCCCAAGTAAATGTATGCAAAACCTTACATCACCCATTCGCTTTACATTGATTTTGGGACAGTCTTGTTGACATAGTTAATGTGCTTTATTAAAGCAAATGGAGCAGGAGTGGTTTAAGAAGTTTTCTGTCAACTCCACTCATGTTATTTTAGGGAATTTGGTATTTATCTTCTCTGGTTGAGGCTGCAGTGACTTCTTCTGTGGTTGCCACAGCTCAGGGCTGGACATGGTGCTCAGGTCATTGTTCCTCTGTGCCTGTTGCCCTCACTCAGATCAGGAACACTGAAGTGCAGTAGTAGCACAATAAGTGCTGTAAAGAGTAGAATTGATCTAAACTATTTCTAGAGATATAAAAATTTGGAGTATTTAGTCTACAGTATTTGCATAGGTTCCTTCTGAAGCCAAGCCATTAAAAAGACAGGGGAACTTCCACAGGGGAATTTGTTTTCCTTTAATATTTAACTAAGCTGGGATGAACCCTCTTCCCACTCCAGAAAGGGGTTTTCTGCATAAGAAGCTCTTTAATTTCCTTTACACTAATGCTGTTCTACTTCGCAGAGCTGTTGCCAAACTTAATAAATTTAATAAAAAGGCATTGTCTATGTGATAAACACCTCCAGTGATCACATCCACAAGGAATTTATCTACCACTGCACTTATCTCCTTTAATGAAATATCTTTCAGAAGTGGGTAAATTTTATAAAATTAGTGACAAACCCCATAAATATTGCCTTGAAACTTAAAATTTGTAATTTATAGCTGAAATACTTCATGCACTGCTTTTTACTTCAGTGTCTCATGAGTGAAACTGGGTAGTAATCTTGGCAGGTTTCTCTTGCTTTGAGAGTATTGTTGAGAAATATATGAGAATATTTCATTCAATTTCTTGTGTTGTCAAGAATTAGTTCACCTTCTTCAGGTATGAAAAAAGAATCATCCTGAAGATTGTTTCTATTCCTGCATGACTTGGCAAAGCAAGTTTGAATGTGTTTACAAGGATGGAATAAAATAAAATGAGGAGAATAGAAAGTATCACAAAGAAGGGAAATAAGGAAAGTAAATTATCATAGAGTCATGGAATGGTTTGGGTTGGAAGGGATCTTAAAGACCATCTCATTCCAACACCCCTGCCATGGGCAGGGACACCTCCCACTAGCCCAGGTTGCTCAGAGCTCCATCCCACCTGGCCTTGGATACTTCCAGGGATGAGGAAGTAGAAGAAGTTCTTCTTAATTGGGGGTCAGCTGAATGCCTGCCCTTCACTCCTTTCTATGTAGGCTATCCTGGGAATGTTTGGATTGGATATTGGGGAGAAATTGTTCCCTGTGAGGTTGGTGAGGCCCTGGCACAGGCTGGGCAGAGAAGCTGTGGCCGCCCCATCCCTGGGAGTGTCCAAGGTCAGGTTGGATGGGGCTCTGAGCAACCTGGGCTAGTGGGAGGTGTCCCTGCCCATGGCAGGGGGTGGTTGGAACTGGATGGTCTTTAAGGTCCTTTCCAACCCAAAGCATTCTATGATTCCATGATCTCCATGGCTTCCCTCAGGCATGACAGCCTGCGTGGTTGTTTAGCTAGAAAATGAGATGTGAGGTGTATAACACTGGGGAGGATTTGTTGACTAATGTTGCCAAGCCTTGAAGAATGAAAAAGTGGGAGTGATGGAAAAGGAAGTGATATGGCTTTTCGGATGGTGCACCTCAGCAATTGCTTCAGGCAAAGGCACAGACCACCATGGATGCAAAGAAGTAGCTTGTTTGTCCTTCTGCCATACTGTGAAAAGTGGTGCTCATTCCAGCAACATCCGTACAAATGGCAGCCTTCTAGAATAGCATCTGTGGGTGAGCACGTATTTCCTCCTGGAAAGCCCTGCTTTCTGAGTGAAAGTAGAAACTGTTCTGAGTTGTCGGCAGATTTAAGACCAGCAGGGAACGTGCCATACCTTGGCTGTATGAAGGAGGGGAGCACATGGAATTTTTGGGTTTAGATATTCCCCTAGGACAGTGGGGGGACAGGGACACTTCCATCGGTGCTCCATCACACGTGCACAACATCCAAAAGATGAAAGGCAAAGACAAGATGGCAGCTGAGCTCTGTCTCATTAACCACACCAAAATGAGAGCCTCATTATGTCACAGGACAGAGCAGCTCTGCTCTTGATGCCACCAGGAAGCCCAGACCAAGGTGCCACAGTTTGGTCCTCATTAACTGACACACAGTGCCCAAGGAGAAACCAACCCTCAAGGAATTAATTCATTTTCATTTTCCAGTCTGTCAGTCTCGGTGAATAGATTTTGCTCACTGTATAGCAAGGTCGCTGTAACAAATTTTGACAAAATACAAGTTCAAGTGTTTTTTGGTTTCACAAGCACATGAGCTCAGTGAGAAAGAACAGACTGAGATGACAAGGAGAACAGCCAATCCTGTTATATTTGTCTTTCTTATTACTGACTTGCCATGATAAATATGGAAAATTATATTTGGCTAGAAGGAGGCTGAGAAAGGGAACAGATGGCCACCAAAAGAATACTAGAGCAGCTAATAGTCACTGGCATATTTCCGGGATGAAAATTTAAATCTGAAGCCAAGCAGAAGCATTATCCATTTTTTCCTGCTCAGGGCACTGTGTCTGAAACTGCTCCTGCTATGCTCTGACTAGATGAAGGTGGGCTTCCTGAAATGCCTTCCCCGAATGGAATAAACAACTTCTATCCTCCAGTTAACAGCTCTTGCAGTTATGCTGACAGAAATAGTTGACAAGGTGGGGAAAATGTTTCTGTTCCTACTGTGTTTTGAGTGAGTGAGAGTGTATTTGCTATGGCTTTTTGATGTATTGAATGATTGGACACCTATATTGCATTCTTTCCATGTATTCCACAGGCTTTGTTCAGTTTTGAGGACAGAGGGAGGAGAATGACTACTTAAATGAGGAGAAAATTTTATATAGTTGTGTAGCTAATAATTTCTAAAATGTTAATGCATTTCTGATTTCTGTGGTCAATGCAGTGCTGAAAATTCAGCTGGTATTTTGGGAATTAAGAAAAATGTGTCATGATTTCTGATTTTCCAGAATGCTGCATGCTCAGTACCTAAAACTCCTTATGCCTGCAGACAAAGCAGTGAAAGAGGACACTGTTCTGTTTCTTTGGTGATAACTGGAATTAGCAGTTGAAGGGCTGGAACAGCAGGAACTGATAGTTTGGGATTGAAGTGCAATGTTGGAGCTGCCGGGCAGGTTTAGTGCTACAGGAGTAGAACAAGCAGGAATGAAATGGAGTGGAATAGTAACAGTTGCTGCAGTTTTTCTTTGAGGTGCATGTGCCAGAATTAAACCATTCACAGCAGCTCAGACTCTGTACTGGAAGTACAGGATTTTGCTGGAGCAGCTCTGATGGATCACCTGGATCAAGACCATCAAATAAGTCACTGTGTGGATTAATTGATTCATCCACCTGCTCCCCTTTTGGCCACCAGCAGGCACAGATCAGTTTTTCTACAGATAAAATCTTATTCTATTTACCTGTTTGGGGAGATTTTATGAGGCTTGATCAGTTTTGAGATGTTTTGAATCAATTGCCTGAAGAGCAATGAAGAGCTATAAATCCTTAATAAGTAGGTTTTGAGAAAGAGAGACAAAAAGAATCACAAGTTTTCAGGATTAAAAAGGCATGGCCATAGGGTGATGGACTGATTTTGCTTTTGCAGTGTGAAAGGAGAAATGGCTATCTCAAAATCTTATTCATCTTTCCCCACTGAATGAAAATTAAATGGATTCGAAACTGTGGCAGCACATCTTGGAGCTCACTCACCTGCTTCTTTAGCTCTTGCTGAGTTTTAAGGGCATTTTGTGAATTTTTCATGCTCTATTAGTAAATGTAATTAAAAAAATAATTTAGTAATATAGATATAACTGCTTAGCCTTTTAAAAGCATTGCTAATAATTAAAATACCATTTTGTAGTGAGGATTCTGCAGGCTGGACAGGTGTGCAAAGTCCTCTGTTCCTTTGGGTTTCAGTGATGGCTGTTTCTCTCTAAAATCCTGGCTTTATATTGACTTTTACTTAGGAAAGCATGAAGTAGTTAAGAAACTGTCTTTAACTGAAATGTGATATAGCTAGGTGGGGAAAAAAAGTATGTATGGATGAAGTGTGGGATAAAGTATAACCTGCAATACAATGAATAGCCTGAATGTGTATCCCAGACTCATCTTCACAGCACGTTATTCTTACTTGAAATGCAAGAAATGCAGTTTGCATGTGAAGCGTTTGTCTGTACAGATACTCTGGCACTGGGTTTTCCATGGATCAACTATAGAAATCCACCCAAGGATCTTTGGTGTGCTGGGCAAACTATGTCCAGTGCTCCAGGATGCTCATAGGTAGGATGCAGAAGTCCAGTGGTTCCCTTTCGGAGTCACTTGTTATGGTGCCTCTGGGAATGTTTTGGATTTACATATATAACCCCTTACCCCTAGCCAGCTCACCTCCAGTTTCGAAGATGGGAATTACTATGTCCTTGTCTTAATCCGCATCCCTTTCCAAAAATTCTCCTCTGCTTCACAGATACACATGACCCTTCTTCTCAAACTGTACCCAGTTAGCATAATAAGGTTAAATGTTGCTTTCAGTTTATTCTGAACTTGAAGTTTACCCTTTAAGCTTGAGGAAGGACTTACATTTTGGTGTTCAAATGAAAAGAAAGGGCACATGAACAGCACAGTTACTCAAAAGGCAGTTTCCAGCTCTTCTGCCCAATCTTAGTGGTCTTCATGGTTAAAGGTGAGACAGTCAAAGGGCAGCATTTCCTTCCTGTGATCAGGTAGATTTGTACAGAGTTTTATCTCCATATTTAGTTTGGGAATGAATTCTAGAGGTATCTAATCTGACCTCATAACCAAGGATGGATCTACCACAGCCTCTCTGAGCAAACTGTTGGAGCAAGTCCAGAGCAGGGACACCAAGGGGATCAGAGGGATGGAGCAGCTCTGCTGGGAGGAAAGGCTGGCAGAGTTGGGATTGTTCAGCCTGGAGAAGAGAAGGCTTTGGGGTGACCTCATTGTGGCCTTGCAGTGCCTGAAGGGAGCCCACAGGGAATGATGGAGAGAGACTATTTCCAAGGGCCTGGAGTGACAGGACCAGGCTGGGAATGGCTTCAGACTGACAGAGAGCAGGGTTAGATTTGATATTAGGGAGAAATTGTTCCCTGTGAGGGTGGGCGGGCCCTGGCACAGGTTGGGCAGAGAAGCTGTGGCTGCCCCATCCCTGGGAGTGTCCAAGGCCAGGTTGGATGGGGCTCTGAGCAACCTGGGCTAGTGGAAGGTGTCCCTGCCCATGGCAGGGGGTGGGAATGAGATGATCTTTAATGTCCCTTCCAACACAAACCGTTCTATTTTTTAATGATTCTATGATTTTATTTCAATATATATAAATAAGTGATCCCCTGGCATTGATGCTGGCACTGGATAGGCTAAAAGTCATTTCAAAGAGCAAAGACTTTATCATCAGCAGGGACTCTGCCCATTTAAAACTGTGTGACAGGTAAAACAGGTAAAGAAGTATACCTTCTGCTTTATTCAAGTATTTTCAATCTGCAGCTCACACCCACAAGATAATTTTGACTGCATATTTGTTATTTTGAAACTCAGAAGTTCCTCTGCTTCTCAAGAAAATGTTGTTGTTCTACAACTTCTGGATTTCTATAGTGGTCTCTAATGTGTCTCTTTGGATAAAGGTGATTATTTTCTTCACTATGAGTAGAATGACATCGTGTCTCAAAGCCCAGGGGACAAGAGAGCCCTTCTATCAAACCCAGTGGGGTTCACTCCAGTCTATAGAGCAGAGCTCCAACCTGCTTGAGCCACTTCTTCATTATCTAAATTATCATAAAGATTTCTGCATTTCATTGCAGTTTGTTAGTGGGTAGAAATGTACAATGCTACTTATTATGTTTATTAAAAAACTGCTGAAAGCACCAGAAAGATCTTGAAAATGCTGAGCTGCTTAGCACTTTTCCCATGAGTTTCTCTTTGGTATTTGTTGCTAATATTATCTGTCCATTGGAAGCAATGGAGTTTTTTGGGATATCTCAGTAAATTTAAACATTGATTAGTGTTTTCATAAGATCCATACCACAAGCTGCACCATTTCAGGTGCAATGGATAGGCTCATGATCTACCTTCTGAGACAGTTTAAATTGTCCTTCCAAGCAGAGTCACTGCCAGATTTTGAGGACATATTTAGGGATGGGAAAGGCCCCCCCCTTTCCCTTTGCTGACCACATGGGCATATCAAGCCTGCTGAGAGGAATAATAATAAAGCAAGCTGTCTCTGCACCTGCCCACAAAACAGCTGCTCAACTGCGAGAGGAATTGTTGACCATAATGTGTTTTCAGCAGCTTATGTGGTCCTCTCTCCTACACTGGCACAGGCATTGCCACAAAGGAAGGAAACACAGAAACCATACAGAGATATGTGGTGTTTTTTTTATTTCAGAATAATTTCTTTATTAAAGCAACACTTCATGTTTGCAGTCTTCCCACGTGGATGCTTTTTCTCAGTCTCAACTGACTGTTCAAGAGAGAGATCAGCTGGGATCTAACAGAGTCTTCCATCAGGTATGTGACTCTTTAGCTGGCTTTAAAAATATCTGAGTGCTTGTTTTCCAAGCAATCCCTTATAAAAAAGGAACACAAGCAGAAGAAAGTCTTCTGTTCCCTGCCCTCTTCCATTTCCACTATATGACTGTCCCAAGTGCCAGCAAGTATTTTGGTTTTGCTGTGTTTGGTGGCATTCGAGGCATTTCTTCCACCAAATCACTTTTGATTCTTGAAGCTTTCAGGAAAAGTCCAGCTCTAAGGTTTTAAAGAATTTTCCACGGTATTGGAATAGAAAACTTTCTCATTGAAGGTGATTGGATTGAGAGCCCTGTTTCTTTGCTTTTTGAGAAAACATCAACCCTTTGTTGTCAAAAGCTTGACAAATACGTTTCCATCCTTCCCCAGTGACAAAGATGTCACAAGTTTATATGGGTTGTAGCCTCAACTCTCTTGACCTTGTTCTGCATTTCACAGTGCAGAGCTGATCTATTTCAAAGCTTTTTTTTCCTCATTTACAAAAGAAATGGACTCCCTCAAAAATGTTCTTTGCTGCCTAAAGTGTGATTTCTCTGACTTTATATGTTCAAGAGTATTAGAGGTTCTAACATCAACAAAACTGCATCCTTAAATGACTGCCTTTAAATAATGAGCGGCACAGAAGCATCTTGCAAATAACCAATGGGAGAGGTTAGGAAGGGCTGATAATCCTGGATTATTTAAATGAGTATAAGCACTTATGGAAGTGTTCCTGTGAGGAAGCTCATGCCCTGAAGCGTTCCAGACAATCTGCTCCTGCCCGTTGGCACAGCCGGGAGCTGCTGGAGCACATCTGCTCCTTTCCCCTTTGCCATTAGGTGGCAGGAGCCAACCAGGGTTTGAAAGCCCTCTGCTTTTTGTAGGTGTGGCACGGAACTGCTCGCCGGGTAGTTGATGTGATATTTACTTCTGCTTTCCATTTAGAGAGTCAGTCGCGGTGTCCTCTCCCTCCCACATCTGGAAGGTCAAGCAAAGCATGGCTTGGCTGCAGACGCTGCAAACCCTCCTCCCTTCGAGAGCAGCCTGCCTCAAATAGCAAACAAGAGCTTGCAGAGTGTCCTCCCCTCTCTTCAGGTGAGTTACAAAGCTCCTGGACATCTTCTGTTTGCCTGGTTAAACAGCCCCTCTCTAAGGACCATGGATAGTGTCGGTGGGAGAAGAGAGAAATCATTTCTTGTCAGCTTTTGCTCCAGTTTCTCTTTTCAGCCACAGTTAAAGAGGGAAGGGGGGGAAAAAAAAGGAAGAACTGTAAACAGTCCACCAGAAAAATCACTTACCAACATGGTTGTCTATAATGTCAGAGATTTTAAAGGACACCCAACATCACAGGAAGGTTTTGAAGTCATCTGCCCTTTCAGCATTCTTTCTTTTTTCCTTTTTTTTTTTTCTTTTCCCCAAATCCTGTGTCCATCCCCTGTCTGTACTCTTCTTCCTTTGCTGCTCTTCTCCCCAGAAAATCAGGGACTTTCACTACTCATCCTCGCTCCCTTTTCCACCTTTCTTTTCCAATGGAGTCTCTTTGTTAAGAGATTTGACAGGTTCTGTGGGGCTGTGATATGAAGTCCTCACAAATCTCTTGCACTGGAAGTCCTCACAATGAACCATTTTAGGGGGGAAGTCAAGAGTCTTCTCAAATACTTGGACTTTCAAACTGGCAGGTTGCTACTACTACAAATTGTTTGCTTAGGGGATGTATCACTGGACAAAGCTGTAAGATGCAAAATAGCATGAAGGGGAATGGGTTAGTCTCCTAAATAATGTACATTTTCTTTAAAGCTTAATTCTGTGGCCTTCCTGAGTCAAATCTGCACTCAACTTCTATGAAGGTCAATCATTAACCTTTACATTTGGAAATTAACCACTCCTCCACTTTATTTTCTGTGAAAATATTGGAGCCAAGTGTTTTACAGATGGGTTTGTATTGTTATTATTCTTTAAATAGGATTTATGAACTTATGGAAGAAGTTGTGCAAAGAGCAGTAAGAAAGCCTTTTGCTTGGCTTAGAAATGCCAGAGGCCAGTAAATATTTCAGTCTAGAGAGCATGATTGTGTGCTTCCAGTTTTGGAGCCCTTCCTTGTTTAGCCTTCCTTAGAAATACCACAGCATTGCTGAATTGAGGGAACATGTGTTGGAATGGGGGGAGTTCTCAAGGGGAAGCTCAGCAGGAGAGGAATCCCTGTATCAGCACAGACCTGAGCTGTCCAAGTGATGCCCCTCACACCTGGTTGCCCTTCTTTTGTAGCAGTTAGTCTAGAAAAAAGGAAAAAGAAAAAAAAAACCCAGGAAAATTAGAGACAAGTGTGGAAAGACGATTTCCTTTTGAAACAACCCATTTTTTTCTTGCACACACTCTTAACTCAAAACTCACTAGCACCAAGATGTACAAATCAAAGTGGTACCAGTAAGGAATTCTTGCAAGGACACAGCGAGCTGGGATTGCCCATTGGTTAGTCCATACCACATCTCTTGGGTTCTCCTTGTCTTGGCAACCATGTGTTGGTTATTGAGGGTGGCTTTTGTCCACTTCTGACACTGAGACAGACTGATCTTTTTTGTCTCTATCCTGTCCCATTTATGTGAGTCATCAGGGCTTTCTCAAGGGATGAGAAATAACTAAATTAAGGAATAATTTAGGTTGGAAGGGACTCCTGGAAGGCATCCAGTTCAACCTCCCACTACAAGCACAGCAAACTTGGAGAAGGTTACTCAGGGCCTTGCCCAGCTTGTTTCTGCATATTTCAAAGGCTGGAGAGTCCACAGCTTTTCAGGGCAACATGTTGTAGTAGTGAACCACTCTTGTGGTAAAAAATATTTATCCTAATATCTAATCAGCATTTCCTGTGTGGCAGCTTGTGCTGGTCAGACACATCCAGACCATCCCCTAAATTCACTCCAGTTGGTCAATGTTTTTCTTGTACCGGGAAGCCCCAGACTAGACACAGTGCTCCCAGTGTGGTCTCACAGATGGGGAATAGAGGGGGAGATCAGTTTTCCCACCTTGCTGCTGGCCGTTCTCTTGATTGTGTTCAACCTGGGATCTGTTCAGCCTCCTTTGCTACCTCATGATCAGATTGTTGTCAAATCCTTCCCTGCAAAGCTGCATCAATTCAGTTGTTCCCCAGCCTGTCCTGTTGCATGGATATATTCCTTGTCAGGTGCAGGACTTAGGATTCGTCTTCAGTCAACCTTAGAAAATGCCTGTAGGCCACTTTTCCAGGCTGTTGAAACCCCTTTGGATGGCAGCCCTGCTATGGTCTGCCTATTTCACAGGGTGAACTCATCCATTGTCCAGGCTATTAATAAAGAGACTAAACTCCATTGCCTTTAGTATTGATCCCTGAGAGGTTTCACTCGTTACCACTGACCACAGTCCTGACCTTCCAGCTGATTTTGCACTCACATTCTGATCCATTTATCCAGTTCATCTCTCACTCTTTGGCCTCCACACATACAGCGGGAGATGGTGTCACAGGCCCTGCTCAAGTCAGAGTTTGCAATGTCCACTGCTTTTCTGCATTGGCCAAGCCAGTCACTTCATCAGAGGAGACAGTCAAGTTGTTCAGACACCATTTGTTGGCAAACCCATACTGGCTGTTCCAAATCAACTTCCTGTCTTTCGTTTGGTTGGAAACGGTTTCCAAGAGGAAAATTGTTCCGTAGCCCTCCAAATGACTGAGGTAAGGCTGACCAGTCTGTAGTTCCCTAAAGACTTCTTCTTGCCTTTTTTGAAGGTAGGCGTGATGTTTGCCTTTTCCAAATGGTCAGGAGCTGCTCCTGATTGCCATCGACCTCCAGATGATAGAGACCTGCCTTGCAATGACACTGGCCAGCTCCTTCCACACCCTCAGGCACATCCCACATCCTGCAGACATAGGTATGTCCAGCTGCTTAAGTGGTCCCTAACTATCTTCCTCCACTTCTCTACACAAACTCTGCTTCTACACTCGGGGACTTGGAAGGCTTGAGGACAAAACTTCCTCCTTGAGTATCTTGGTCTTTTCCAAATCCTTGGTCACTAGGTCCCACATTCCACTGGCCAGGGAGTTTGCATTTCCCTTAACGTTTGTTTTTCTGCTGGTGATGTGCTTATGAACACTCTTCTTACAGACTTTCACATCCCTTTATAGCTGCAATTCCAGCTAAGCTTTGATTTTCCCAATCCTTCCTGCGTGCTCACCTAGTGTCTCTTGCATGTTTGCCAGATAACCCATCCTTGCTCCTACCTTTTTTGTGCTCCTTCCTATGTTTGCTCCGGATCAGCAGTTCCCTTTTTATCCATGCTGGCCTTCAGCAATGTTTGTGCAACTTTCTGCCTGTTAGAATGGACTCTTCTTGTGCTTTAAGGAGATGAACTTTGAAGAGCGATGAGCTCTCCTAATTTCCTTTGCCCTCCAGGGCCATCTTCCATGGGTTTATGATGAGGAGATCCCTGAACAAGCCAAAAGGTGCTTTCTTGAAGTGCTGGGTTTGTGATTCTGTTTGTCCCCCTCCCTTCTTTGATGATTTTAAACTCCACAATCACAGGGTCACTGCAGTCAAAGCTGCTCTTTCCTTGACCTTCACATCCTCAACCAGCCATTCCTCACATGTGAGTAACATGTCCAGCAGCTCATCTTAGGTCACCCACATAAAGAATACAGTCCAGAAATCTCCCAGAATGCTTTTGTCACAGCAGCAGATACTGGGGTGACAGAATTACCCCATTAGCCTTTAGGTTATGAAGACTCTTTCCTGCTGTACCTCACCAAAACCCTCCTTCACTAGGTTTACAAAGCTCTTGGCAGACACTCTTGCTCTGCTTCATGAGTTGGGTTCTTTTTCTGCTCAGACATTCTTCTTCCTCATCCAGCATCCATAGAATGTATCTACCCATCCTCTCTGTATCTTCAGCCCAGTATGGATCCACTGGATGCATCATCTACAGCTGGATCTTCTCCCCTCAAAGAAGGAATTGAAGCTAACATGGCCTGGACCCCCACATCCAGCATCCTTGTCTCAGAGTCTTCTGTCTGCTTATCTGATGCTTTTTTATCTCCATCATCTCTTCACGGCTTCCTCCTGCAGTCTGTTCTTTGTCTTCCCATTCTAGGAGCCCTAAAAACCTGTGTGTGCTGGGATCTTGGTTCCCTGCTGACACTGTATATCCTTTCTTCTGCACTTTCTTTCCTCCAGTGCTTCTGCTCCCACACATTCTCTTATATATAGAGATTTATCTTTCCCTAGTCCAGTAGCCTCTAGTGCTATTGGCAGAATTTACTCTCTGGGTAAGCTGGGTGTTCTAGTCCCCAAGCTTGCTTGTTCTGTCTCAGCATAAAATTGACAGAGAGATTCCTCCAAATCCAAAATAAATACCTTGCAGCTTTGTCCTTGAGAATACAGCATTTTTAATTTTTTTTTTTTTTTTTTTGCTTGGCTGGAAAATGGACCTCAAGGCAATTTCCCCCAATTTAACCTTCCAGAGAGTCTTCTTGAAAGTGATAGCAGAGCCCAGACAAAACCATCAGAACTGGAAAGCACCGGCCTCGGGGTCAAACTGCCTATGACAGCTTCAGGTAGAACATAACTGGATGGGCTAAAAAGGCTGGAGTGACAGGGAATGTGGGCAGTCAGGACACTCAGGGACTAGAAGTCCCATGAGAAATGGTTACTGGAATATTTAACAAGCAATTTGGAGTACAGGGATGTGAATGGGCTTAGTGATTTCTGAATATCCAGCTTGGGGGTGTACAATATGAGGGAATGAATAGACTAACACAGATATAGGAGAGATGTATGCATGATACAAAACAATGTATATTTGTGTAAGACTTAGGCCATGTGGGTGACAACAATATTCCATTACAGTGATAAAACCTTTTCCCGCTTGCTGGTGGCTGTGTCCCATTTTATTGGTGTGGGCTAAATTGCATTTTGGGAGTTCTCAGATCTTGAAAGTTTCTGACAGAGTTAATCTATTTTTATAAGGAATCTAAGGGGAAAAAAAAAAAAGCAGTGGCCTTTTGCTTTGAAATGGTTTAGCATCCCTGCATTGCTGGATGAAGATCTGCCACTGTGTAACAAAACACCCACATGCAACACATTGATTTATAATGCTCTGTCTGAATATATATCCACATTTAAAGGATGTAAGTGGAGGTGTTAGGGCAGCTGAAATGGCTCCATGCAGGGAGAATCAGTGCTAGGAGAACAGCAGATTTGGGCTCTACTGAATCCCCAACCTTGTGCACCCGAACTTAGTATTTTTTATCAGAAAAACAAGTACTCGAAAGCTTTGCTTAATTAAAGCTCACTGCCATTTTATAGATATGACAATCAAACCAATAAAAACATATATATTTTTATGCAAGCTATGAAGCTTGATGAAGCTGACAGGCAACAGATGGGATTTTCAAAAACACCTAAGCACATAACTTCCCTCAGAATCTAATAATTTTTACCTAAGCTCTCTAAAAGTCATGCTGACAGATGAGGAATGCTTTATTGAACTGCAAGTCAGTAAAAATAAAAATTCAATTTGAATTTGTACGACATTGTAGAAGCACAGAAATGTTAGTTGGAAGGGACCTCTAACAGCTTTTCTCAGCATCCTGCTCAAAGTGGTATGCTCTGCTGTAAAATGTTCCATTGTAAAAGCAATTTGCCATCAGCTTTCTGACATTTTATTGATTTTTGGTTTTACATTTTTGTTTTCTGATTTAGAAGCCTTGAAAAATTTTAGAAACCAGTTAACAGTCTATGAGCAAAAAGAAATTTTCAATTATACAGAGCTATGGTTTCTTGGCCTGGAAGCTAAAAAGATTGAAGGTTTGCCTGAAACCCAGAATAATAATTGTTATGATGATGAGCATGGTTCCTACCTAAAGGTAAGTGGAAAAATTCTGGTTTTTATTTTCAGCTCAATAAATTTGTAGTGACTGTATGCCAAATCTTAAGTGTTTTATGTGAGATAAGTGTTGTTTCTAGAAGATAAATGTTCACATAGTGAAACCATCATTACCAATCACTTTAAAGCTCAGAGGAGAATCCACTTTGCATTGGACTGTTGAAGCATCACTTGTGATTTTCTCAGTCACCCTTTTTTAATGTAGACTTCACTTGTTACTGATCCATCATCTTGCATAGACAGCAAACTCACAGGAGCTACTTCAAAGCCTGACCTTTGCTGTGCTGTTTGAATCTGAACCCTTTGTCTTCTTTTTGAAGGTTTTACACGACCACATTGCGTACCGCTACGAAGTGTTGGAGGTCATTGGGAAAGGCTCCTTTGGGCAGGTGGCTAAATGCCTGGATCACAAAACCAATGAGTTAGTGGCACTGAAAATAATAAGGAATAAGAAAAGGTGAGGCATTTGTTGCCTTCAAAGCAGTACAATCATCTGTCTTGTAGGTCAGGGACTCCAAACTGGCCTAGAGCCAGAGGAGATACAGCCTATGAAAGAAAGCAAGCATGGTTTCCCCAGGCTTGCAAGGAGGTGCCTCTGTCTGTGACACAGCTCATGCACAACCCAGGTAACCAGCTCTGCATGACTGAGAGCTGAGAGCCTCCAAAATATGTTGGGGAAACTCCCTTGGTTCACTTTAACATGGAAACCTATACTGCGGATCCTAAACAATCTCTTCTTCTTATGTGTCTGCTCACTAATTTTTATTGATGTTTATTGAACCAGAGTCAATAAAGCAGATGAGAATTTTGCTGTTGGCTCCAGCAACAGAGCTTTAGCTGTTCAGTTTTCCCCCTCAGTGAACACTAATTGTAAAGGTGCTCTTCAAAACTGACTGACTGTGGTGGGTGTGAAATACAGCCCTGTTCAAGTAAACAGATGCATTCCTATGGACTTTGAAAGCACCAGGATTTTACTCTGAATGCTCATTTGAAACTTTTTCCTTTAAAGGTTTACTCAGACCAGTCAAAATAGGGTTATGTAAGACTAGGAATCAACTATAATGAGTCAAAATTACAGTAGCTGAGAGGGGTGAACGACACATTTCTAGTAATTGTCTCACATGCTGAGTTTACAGTAATATTGTTGTGTTTGTAACATCTGTGTTTTTACAAATGCTACGCTGAGTTAATGTTACTACTCCTGTGTCATGATGTTTCAGGTTTCACAGCCAGGCTTTGGTGGAAGTGAAGATCCTTGATGCTCTCCTGAAGAAAGACAAGGATGATACTCACAATATCATCCACATGAAGGAATACTTCTACTTTCGCAACCACTTCTGTATTTCCTTTGAACTGCTGGGGTAAAGTAAATCTTCATTTACACAAATCTTTAATTTTTATGCCTTCTTTGGAAGAACTGGCAGCTCTTCATGTTGCAAGAAAATAATACACACTGTGTAACTGAGCCTTTGATCACCAAAGGTGAACTAGAAAAGGTTTCACACAGACAGTGACATGCTACATCCCTTATTTTCTGTGCTGTGTGTTGTTATTCTTCCCTGAAAGACCTTTGAGGAGAAAAATAAAATGATGAATTCAGGACAGGTAAACTGCAGGGTATATAAATATGAATAATAGTAAATAATTTAAAAATAAAACTGCTTCTTGCTTTCTGATGAACCTTTTCTGCAGGACACATATTAGGAGAAAATTTTGTGAGAAATTTTAGAGAAATCAGACAATTTTATTTACCAATCTGCTTGTAATGATGGAATCAACCCAGAATTATGCAGGTGACCCACAGTTCCCCATCCCTCGCAGCAGAGCCCCCATTGCTGCATGTGTTACAGCCCTTGCTGAGGATTCAGCACTATGTGGACAGCTTGATCTCAAAGAAACCCGAATTCCTTGTGTTGCTACCTGTGAGTCTGTCACTTAGAGACACACAGGGGGAAGAGCTGACTCCTCTCCAGGGAGGACACAGCCCAGTCTTTTCAGAAAGCTGCTATGGAAACGCACAGGAAAGTGTCCATGGGACAGCCACTATGTTTAGCTCTTTACAGGGGAGTTGAAGGCTGGTTGTCATAGAAAAATGTTTATTTGGTAACACTTTTATTGCCTTTAAAATATAGGGAAAAGCCTTCCACTTGTGATATTCCTTCTCCATCAAGTCCTGGTAACTTTAGCCCCAGTGGACACACTAGCAGGGAGGACAGAAAGCTTCAGTTTATGTTCATGAAGGCACGTGGGGTTGTACTGAGGACTCCTCTTGAGATCATATTGCTGAGGAAATAATGGTGCATCCCTTCAAGAGCCACCAGCCCTGTGGCCATTTCCTCCTCTCAAAAATGAGCACAGATTAAGCCCTCTACTTCATAAAATCATAGAATCAGGGAATGTTTTGGTTTGGAAGGGACCTCAAGGATAATCTTGTTCCAACCCCTCTGCCATGGGCAAGGACAACTTCCACTAGCCCAGGTTGCTCAGAGCCCCATCCAACCTGGCCTTGGACACCTCCAGGAAGGAGCAACCTCATTTAAAGCCCCACTGGAAGGAGCTAAGATATGATGGTCACAGGAGTGATACAAAAACCTAATGAGACCTGAATTTATGGGAGAGTTTATCTAGAAGTATTTACTGCTGATTAAAGAGTTTCAGACAAAAATGACTTGCACAAGGTGCCACAGTGGAGAGAAATGAGAGCGAAAGGAGACTGAAGAAAATTTATTTCAATTCCTGAATGATTATTGTACTTGGTGAAAATCAGCACAGCTGCATAACAGAGCACAGAGTTTAGCAAGCAGGCCAGTTCTCTGACAGCACGTCTTCTCTAGGTGTGGGAGATGTTTCTGCATATTACATGCAGAATACATTCTCAAGGAGGAAAATTGTTGTCATTTCCTTCCTGAGTCCTCCCTCACGTAAGAAGAAAAGCTAAATACTCTCTTAATGCACTGGAAACTAATCATGCCTTTAAAAATAAGTTCCATAATCTCTTTTCTTCCTTCTGTCTTCTGCTTCTTCCACCCCCACAGAATAAATTTGTATGAGCTGATCAAAAAGAACAACTTCCAAGGTTTCAGCCTGTCTTTAATTCGACACTTCACTCGGGGTGTGCTGAGATGTTTACAAGTGCTCTACCAGGAAAGAATCATTCACTGTGATCTGAAGCCTGTAAGTACAAGCATTTCATGACCTGTTTTTCTGTACAGAATTCAGTTGCTTAATCCTATTTGTTTTATGGATTGAGAGGAACTTTAAGAAGAATCCATAAAACCTGGTAGGATATTTGGACAGAAGCCATCACTTGTTTCAGGCTGCATTTGACTGATTCTCTCCATTGAATCAGTTCATTCACTGAAGCATTAGATGAGATTGCTTGGTTGCCAAAAGTATGCAAATCTGAACCCAACTGCTGATAGAAAAAAAAAAAAAGTACTTGTAAAATTAAGTGTTTCATTATGAGGGACATTGCAATGCAAGAAGGTATTCACAAGGCAGCCTGTTATCCTATAAAGTCTGTTTAATTTCATAGGCATGACTATAAAATTAAGTGGCCTAGAAAATGACAAAGGAATTCTGTAGAACACTATTTAGGGTGTCCATCTGTTTCTGAAGGAACATCAGTCATCCAATTCCTGCAGCTGTACCTGATAAGTATTTCTGCTACGTGAAACTTTTCCATTTCCCTTAAGCCCCAATCCTAATTTTTTTTTGCAATTTTCTGAAGTATTTTAACTTTGTTTTCCTTTCAGAGAAATATTTATCTTGATTTCTTTTTCAAGAGGGCAAATGAACCTATAAATCAATAAACAAGCTCTCAAATAAAAATGCTAAGGGTAAAATTCTGTTCTCACTTTGTTAAAGTATCTGAATTTAGGATTCTGAGAAGTCACATACTGCCTGTACCCACTGCCTTGCCAATATCTTTGCCAGAACAATTTGCAGAGAGAAGTGAGGGCTGTAAAATAACCAAAATATCTGATTCAGAAACAATCGGACCAATGGGAAATCTGTTTCCAGGCAAGGAATGATGTTGGCAACATTAATTAGTGTAGCGTGTATTTAAACAGAGTAACAAAGTGAAAATTTAGGGAGTTAAATAAAGGAGAATTTTGTACTTATTCAACAATTGTACAGTTTTAAAAATTTAATCTATGTTGCCTGAAACTCACATCTGTTATCCCATCTGCCTCCTGTGATATTTCTCAACCGAAGGTAGAAAATGAAGTTTCTCTGGATTTAATGCTGGGTAATCGCTGCCCCCAAAGCCTGGTTTTCCAGCTGCTCAGCTCCCTGGTGTTGTGAGGGCCTCACTATTAGAGACAGAGCCCTACCATGGGCACGAAGGGTTATTTATCTGCACAAAGGGGATGCTGCTTCCCTTTGGAGAACCAGGAGCATCTGGGTAGTGAAATTCTGTCCTTGCCTTGACTTTCATCATTAGCAGCTTCTCCTTCCTGGAACGTAAAGTAATTCCTTATGAGTTAATTTACCTGAGAAACTACTTTGTCATTATTTGGCACCCACCTGGGGACTGTTCAGTCCTTCAAAGCCTTACCATGTAATCACTGTCAAAGTGGTTGATAAAGGGAGCCATCTCTCTTCTGCCAAGTGGAGAAGAATGTATGATCAGAAGGGAAATCAAAGGAAATCCTTGATTTGGGTAGATTTTGCTCATGTTACACAAATTCATAAGCAAGTTGGATTTTGAAGCTCTTATTTTGCAGATGAGTGTAAGCATGATTTGCATTGCTTGTTTTCCAGTGTTCACTGACTTAATATCGTGTTAAAACCCTCTTTTCCCTGTAATTTTTTTTTATTTTAGGAGAACATTCTATTATACCACAATGGCCAAGGTTCAGTTAAAGTTATTGATTTTGGATCAAGCTGCTATGAAGACCAAAGAGGTTTGCAGAAAAGTCAAGTTGATGTAATTTTCTTAATAAGCTTTCTCAATTTCAAATGATGTAGTAAACCTGTTCTTTGCTTGGGCTATTGTATTGACCTATGCCCCTAATTAGAGCCTAATGAACCCGTGGTTAAACCACTGGTGGTGGAACAAATACTGGTAGGAGACAAATAAGCCATTACCATGTTTTTCCTTTGTCTCAAACCTGATCAGCTCCTCTGCTCCATATCATAATTGCACTTGCCAGTGTGGTTGGCTGAAACAAATCTATGAAAATAATCCAAATATTTCACTTAACAAGGAGTTTGTCAGAAAGCCTTTCTCAGTGAGATGGTTAAATTAGAATTGGTACTTTTTTGTATGAACACAGCAGGAACAGGAATTATGCTTTTAATTTAGAAAGTCTGAGTTCAGTTTTGGGGGCTTTTTATATTAAATAGAATGTGCAGGAGTTAACAAGAACTAAAATTGTAACAGGAAATGAATGTATGAAATTAACCTAATAATAATTTTTAACAGATTTACAATAGACATGTTTGATTTACAATAGACATATTGTAAACAATTTTATCATCATGGGGAATAATAATAATTTAATGAATAACAAATGTAACAGAAGACAAAGCCCAAGAAATAAATCTGCATTGCATTTTATTAACTTAGAAAAACAAAACTAATGTTAATGGCTTAATGTATATTTTCCTATGAAAGACTGATATTTAAGCTAAGCCAAACCTGATAATGTATATTTTGGTACTCAGACTTTTAGATTTACATCCCAGTTTTGTAGGTGTGTGTAGTCAATTTAGGTTTGCCCCTGTTTGATAAGAATGCCATCTGAGATTCATTCTGGAATATCTGTGCAGAGTAACAAACTGAGCCACAAAACAAGTGAAGGATGGTGAATGACAGAGGAGACTCTGTCAGCTGGAAAAAGAAGTTCAGGAGTATAAACAAAGTGACCCACAGAGGGATAGGAATAAGAAAAGAACAAAGTTTGCATGATGTAATTATGTTCAGTTGTCTGAATGTCTAGAAGTGAAAGAATTAGACTACTCACTCCAGTGAGTCCTGGCCTAGGAACGAGACCTTTGGGGCTTTAAGATATTAATAGGGAAATCAGAAGGCTAGCTGTCAGTGAAACCAGTATTTCCTACGGTGATGATGAAGAATTGTTGATGAAAGGGAAGACTTTCAAACAGAAGAATGAACATCATTGCATTAGCAGAACAATTTCTAGATAGTGAAAAGCATATCACCCATTAATTCTAGGATTAGAAAAGGTTTTCAGAACCCCTGTGAGCAATCCCTGGATAGAGCAGGGGTGACACCGGAACATGTATTCCACTCTTCTGTGAAACCTGGAATCCACGTTTCAGTCCAAATGATGATGTTTTGCTTCTTGTCTAATTTTCTGCTTTGGTCCAGTGTACACCTACGTCCAGAGCCGGTTTTATCGCTCGCCTGAAGTGATTCTTGGCCATCCTTATGCTATGGCTGTTGACATGTGGAGCTTGGGCTGTATCATAGCAGAGCTTTACACAGGCTACCCGCTCTTTCCAGGGGAAAATGAAGTTGACCAACTTGCCTGCATCATGGAGGTAACTTTTGGGATTGCCTTTTGATCTGCATACTCATTTGATGAGCTGCATTGCCAGTAACAGAAAGAAATCTCAAGGAATAATAAAATATTCCTAAGGCCTGGCCTTTCAGAGGGAGGTTTAATGCAGCCAACTGGCTCTTTGAGAGGATGGGATCTAACACAAAACTGTGATTTAGTGGCACATTTCATGTGCCAAACACTGCTTTGTACACTCACTGTCTTGCTTCTGCGGGAAATACACTTTAATTCTGGATGGAGAAGTTAGAACAGAATAAACATGTCTAAGGTGAAGGGGAAAAATCCAAATTACTGCAAGCTCCTGCTCTCTTAGAAATCAAATACGTATTCATCAAATCAGATGTCTTTAGTCAAAACTCCTACTGAGAGAGATTTTTGCTACCAGTTGAATAATCAGCTGTGGCTGTAACTAGTAAACCCTGAAAACCTCAAAGCCTGGAGTAGGAACATGCTGGGTGACCTGCACAACTGCTGCTCTACTCTCCTGGTGGGGAAAGGTTTTGCTACTAGTCATTGTGCACTTCTCAAGTCACAGTTTGTGGATGATGCACCTTACACCGTCTGTCACTACCAAGCAGCTTGGCTCTAGAGTTTCTGTAAATGTTTTTCAAAGAATTTTAAGAATGTACTGTGACATTTCCTACCTCGGATCAACTACTCAGTGCAAATGTTGGAATGGGTGCAAAACTGACCCATGACAGGAAGTTACTTGGTTACTCCATGTGAATCCCTAAACTGCAGCCTGGTGTAGAACTCTGCCCCAAGCTCTGATCCTTCTTGTGCCATTTTAGTTCATACAAGTGTTTGCAAAGACAGCATCTGTCCATGTGGCCTCCTGCTGGAGGTGTCACAAACAGAGATGGTTGTTCTTAGAGCCTTCTGTGGTGGTGAAGATCCCATCAAGTGTCATCACTTATAAGATCAAAGAATCACCGAATCATGTGGTTGGAAAAGACCTCCAAGATCAGCGAGTCCAACATTTGACTGATCCCCACCTTGTCAACCAGCCCAGGGCACTGAGTGCCATATCCAGTTGGTTCTTTAACACCTCCAGGGATGGGGACTCCACCACTGCCCTGGGCAGCCCCTTCCAATGTCTAATCATCCCTTCATTGAAGAAATTCTTCCTGATGTCCAACCTGAACCTCCCCTGGTGCAGCTTGAGGCCATTTCCTCTCATCCTGTCACTTGTTCCCTGGGCGCAGAGCCTGACAGCTCCCTGGGTCCAACCTCCTGTCAGGGAGTTGTAGAGAGTGACAAGGTCCCTCCTGAGCCTCCTTTTCTCTGGGCAGAGCACCTCCAGCAACCTCAGCCCCTTCTCATAGGATTTACTCTCCAGGTATCCTTCTCCAGCTCATTTCCCTTCCCTGGACATGCTCCAGCCCCTCAATATCTTTCCCGCAGAGAGGAGCCCAAAACTGAACACTGGATTTGAGGTGTGGCCTCCCCAGTGCTGAGTTCAGAGGGACAATCACTGCCCTGGTCCTGCTGGCCACACTGTTTTCCATGCAAAGATGTGTTCACACAGCACTAAGGAACCCCTTAATTCCTTCCACAATAAATGGCACAAGAGGAAATGTTTTTGTAGGCATTTCACAGTAAATTGTGACATTCAACTTCTTTTCACACAAAGGGTAAAATACCACATCTCACCTGGTGGTTTTTATGTATCTTTGTGGAGTAACTCCTTAAATTCTTTTTCTGTGTTGAAGGTATTGGGTCTTCCACCAGCTGATCTTATCCAGGCTTCGTCAAGGAAGCGAACATTCTTTGGTAATTCCTTCTGATTGTTTGTCCTTGCTGGACCCCTCCCTGCTAATTAATCACTAGTTAATAGCACTGGTAGAGAGCAGGGCCAGAGACCCTCAGCTGCTTCTTAGCTGATAGAAATTCCTTCAGGAAGAGGCACTGAAGAGAAGCAAAAGGGTATCACGGTGCCTACAAATGCACCCGATGCTTTGCTCTTCATGTCTTACGGTCCCCCAATTGCCAAGGTGATAGGGAAGGGATTGGGAAATCCAGTCCACTCTTACTCCTTAAAAATAGTGTTGCTAAAATTGGGCTTTGGGAACTAATTTACGTTGTTCATTCCTTTATGTGTAATTTAGGTTTGGAAATTGCACAAAACAAACAAAGCAACAAAGTGTAGGATGTAACCAATACTGTTTGCCACAATGCTGGCAGACTATCAATCCAACAGGGAAAAACTTGGTAGGGTGGATATGGATACTGTTTTTGCAACTCTTTTAAATACTTAAAGAGCATTTTTATCAGCGTTTTTTGGAGCATATCTTTATTTTTTTTAAGATGCCAAAGGTTTTCCCAAAACCGTAACTAACAGCAAGGGAAAAAAGAGATGCCCAGACTCCAAGGATCTAAGCACAGTGCTGAAAACCCATGATGCTGGTTTCCTGGACTTCCTGAAAGGATGCCTAATGTGAGTTCATACTAAATGCAACAGCCTAATTTTGACTTTGCTTTTGTTCTCTTGTTCCTTTAAAATCTTTGTATCTGTTTGAGGGTTTTCTGAGGGGAGAGTTGGGGGGGTTTTGGGGTGGGGGGTTTTGGTTTCTAGCTTGTTTTATTTTGTTTTGCTTTCCCCATGGTAGAATTTGTATAACCATTACTATTCTTTGGAGTTCATTGCAAATGATTGCACAGAAAGGTGTATGGGATTAGACCAAAATGTGAAAGAAACCTGACATGCAATCATAGACTCTCAGAATGGTTTGGGTTGGAAGGGATCTCAAAGATCATTCCAACCTTCCATTAGAACAGATTGCTCAGAGCCCCATCCAACCTGAGGCTGTTGAACAGAGCATCAGAACTAAAAGCATCATCATACCCAAAAGAAAATCCTGTTTTTCTGATGCTGGAGCCTAAACTCCAAGAGCAATGCTTCTTACCCACCGAGGCCTTTGTTTTAAACCCTGTCTGTTCTATCAGATACAGATTTATCCAGGTAACACAGTAATGGTAATGCACTGTCCCAGGGCAATGGGTGTCTGAAAGTCAAAGTTTGGGTCTGTCCTTAAATCTAACTCCTGCTCCAGTGGGAAGAAATGCTTCCAACTTCCTCCAGCATGAGTTATATTTGGAGCTGACTTATCTTGCTTCAATGTCTTTACTGGATTTTCTGTGCTAGTCTTGGAAATGACAATCAAGTGGTATATTTGTGAAAACAACTCTGCGTCTTTGAACAAATGTCACAAAGATCTTGTTCACCTGGATGAGATGAGACTCTTATTAGTTCTAACACACTATATGCCTTCCCCCTAGCAGAGGATAAAGAGGCAGAGTGTATTCAGCCATGCCTCCACCCCATATGGTCCCATGTATTTTCCAGTCTTACCTGTAAGTTATGCGAGGTTAATACTTTGTGTCTTCTTTAGCATTGCCTTTAAGTTCCTTTCTAGCTGTCAGTAGCACTTCCCTAAAGAAATCCTAAAGAAACTGCCAACTGGTGGTTACACGGGGGGAAAAAAATCATCCCACTCTGTTTCACAAGAAGGTTGCTTTTAACGTTCTCAGCTTGCTACGTCTGTATGAATCATTGATCCATTTTGGTTCACTGGCTGAATCAGAACGTTTGGAAAATAACTTCAGTGAAGCAAAAAACCAAACCTTAAGCAGGTCATTTTGGATTCCCACCCTGATAAGACTGCATATCACAAATGGTTTGACGCTGCAGAGGGTTTGATCAGCAAAGCACCCAGTAAATAAGTTTTGTAGGATGGAGAAGGTCACAACAGATTTTTCCTTGTACTCAGTATTATTTTGTTTCAAAAAATGTACTGATTTCCAGAAGACAAGACTGAATCTTTTGACTTTAAATACTTTTCAGCTAGAAATTGTTGAATAACTCTTTGTCTGCCGTGGCTTTAAGGTGGGAACCTGCTCTGCGCATGACCCCTGACGAAGCAATGAAACATTCCTGGATCCAGGAACCAAAAATATACCGAGCAAAGCAGAAAACACAGACTTTGAGAAAACTGAGTGAAGGCTCTTTCTCTGCACCAGAAAAGAAAAAGGAGGATATTCGTAAGCATGTTCTGCCTGGAGAACTAAGTGCATTTCTATAAGTGTTTGGTATTTCTTTGTGCCCATGGTCTTCTGTTGGGTGAGGTGCTAACGCATGGTCACTGGAATGTGGTGGGTAAAGGCACTGTTTCTCACTTGGGTAGAGCTGCATTCCTTATGCTTTAGAGCAGCTGCCAAAAAGCAGGCTCAAAGTGCTAAAGGTCCACCTTTTCCTTACTGAGAGCAAAATACTTGTGGCATCTGAAATCCCACCACAGTGTATTTCACTTCCAGAGCAAAAGAATGCATCCATGGGGGTTAGAAGATGCCAGGGAAAATTTTCACCTGATTTGCTGTGAGTTTGTGCCCATCATGTATTTATCTGCAGTCTTACCCTATCTTTTTACTGACTTTTTTTATATTGCAGAGAATATCTGGGAAGACCCTGTTGACCAAGTGAAAAGTGAACTGGCAGAGAGACTGACCCCCTTCACAGGCACAACAGAAAGTGTTGTGCAGAACACAAGGAAGCACATTATCCCAGAGGAATATTTGGAAAACCAAATGGAAAGGCCTATTATATACGATCAAGCAGAAGACAGTGGTGAAACAGCTCTTCCAAAAACTTCCTTTTTTTTCCCACCCATTAAGTAATGCACAGCACAAGCTATGATTGGCTCCATTGCATACCTAGTATATTTTGTAGGTATTATTTGTACTCAGGAATATAAGCTGTATCTGTCTGTACATGGGCTGTGCACATTGTAAGTATATTTAATGTTCTTTTTACCCTGAAATCACCCAGCCAACCAAAACAGAATTTGAAAACCATTTCTTTTCCTCATCTTCATTCTTGTGATCAGAGATTCTTCACAACCAGCAGCAATAAAATGGAGACTGTAGAGGTGGAGAGTGGCTTATTCTTGGTATTATAACAGAGTTTTGAATTTTGTGTCTTCCTGGGTCTAAAAGAACAAATGTGTTGACTGGAGAATCTGAATCTTTCACTTACATCAGCATAAATTGGGAATAATTAGTGGACAAGGTTACTGGATTTACTTATACGTAAAAAATAAGAGAAATCAAATCCTGCATATTCACTTTTCTCCTTTTCTATCTTCCTCTTTTTTGTAGTGGAGCTACTGGATGGAAAACTGTTGTCACACCTTCCCAGCAGATTTAGAAATGTAAATTATGTCCTTTAGCTCTTTAGCAGCAACAGAGAAGAGTGATATTCTGGGCCCATTTCTGCAGGGACTCCATTCAGTATTCATTTTAACAAGAATGGATTAAAGCAAGATTCAGGGGAATTGTCCTTCATGGGAAGGTTAACTTAATACTCTGAAATAAGCAACAGAACCAACACAGCAAAACTAGATTTCTATGATTTATGTGTTTAATTAACTTCAACATTTTGTTCTTTGAACAATAGACTGTCTTTCCATTGCACTTGTAAAGCACCCACCTCATTACGCCTCTTATAGTTGCTGTAGCTTATAGATAATTTAGAAGGAGATAATGAGAAAACTGTCCTACCAAATGCAGCTGCCACTTCAGCAGTGACATTGCAGTAATCCCAAGAGAAACAGGTGTTGGTAGGTGTCTAGAGTCACCATAACAACAGCTCCCACAGGCTCTTTGTGCAGAAGGAAAACCCGAGGGATATGGAAAGGGTCCTCAAAAAGTTCTGATGTAACAGGAGCAAACAAAGCAGCTGACAGAGTAAGAGGTGACTGCACAACAAAAGGCCATTAGTGACAAACAGGCCAGCTTGCAGTACCAGAATTATCTGTATCTCTGCCTTCCTTTGCAGCTGAACCCTCCTGGAAACTCTAAAACACTCCCATTCTTCGCCAGAGAGATGTACTGGGAGCAGAGAGCTGAGTTATGCACCGTGTTTTGGCAAGCTCTGCCAGGGGTGGGTGTACTGCAGAGTGTGGACAGAACCCTCATCACATTTCAAAGAGAGTCCCACCCCTGGTGGGGGCTGAATGAAGGAATCACACACGTCATCGGTTTTAGGGAATATTCAGATAGGGTTTTGCAGATATTTGAAAAACATGTTGGCTGTTCGTTTGCAAGTAACACAGAAGGTAAGAAGCAAAAGGTTTGTGATTGAGTGCCAGGGTTCAATATGGGATAAGAAAGCAAGAATCCCTACCCTAATATCACATAACATAAAAGGTCAGATTCTTAGACCCTTGGAACTATAATTTGTACTGTTTTGGTTCAGTTGCTGCCTCATTCTTCATCTGCTGTGTTACATTTCCTTCACTGCTTAGGCTGCTCCAAGTTAAAATATCTGCTTTTCACAATTGTGCCCTTGTGTATTTGTCTGCTCTACGTCAGGGGCAAAGTTTGGGATCAAGTATATCAAGGTGCCCTTGACAGTATGACACTATTGCTTAGTCCTAATGAAGCTGTAAACGTCCTTTGATATGTGGGCTTCTGTGCTGGAACCACGTTTTCTGCACAATTACTACATTTCAATAGCTTTTTGTAGTAAGCAGCATCATATTACTTCTCAGGGCATTTGCTGAAGGGTTTCTCAAGGCATTCAGTGTTGAGGGAAAAGTGACAAAGTCACCTGAGCCTATAATTTAGTTTTATTGTCCCACTGTTCACAGAAGGCAGACGGATGGCATTTCACTGTAGCTGCCATGCATTTACTGTCTTCCCTTCCTTGCTGACCTGCTGTTCTATTTTAATTCCTTCAGCCTTCACGGTGATCTCCATCTTCAAAATCTTTCCTAATAAGGACCTTTTGGGTAGCTGTTGGATTTTTTTCAGAGATGACAGAAATAAATAGAGATTACTTGGCAGAAGGCTCCAGCCCAGAGATATCATCACTGCTTTCACATTCCTCTGCAGTAACAAGCAGATCCATCAGACACAGGTAGCATCTTCATCTCTGTGCTGTAAGAGGGCAACCTACAAAATGTGGAGAAGAATCCTCTGATTTGTGCTCGGCTTGGGCCACAGACAGGCTGTTAATGGTGCAGAATCATAGGAAAAAGAAACAGAGTGATCAATTTATTGAAAAGCCCAATTCTCTATGATTTGTTGCCATTTTTAAACCATATTTGGCAAGAAAATGAAATGGCTGCTCTCTTGTCCTCGTCTGCACATTTGTCTGCCTGCCTGGTCTAGTGGGACGTGTCCCTGCCCATGGCAAGAAGATTGGAATGAGATAATCTTTAAATTCCCTTCCAAACCAAACCATTCTGTGTTTCTTTGATTCTGCCTGGGCATTGGACAGCACAGATAACTGATTTGAGGTGTAAGGTTAGAAGGGGCATCACGGTATGGAGAAGTTCTGGGAAACCACGTCCTTGTTTTTGAAGAGAATTTGCAGGGATCAGCACTGTTGCACCAGGATGTCAGATGCAGATACTTAGGGATATCTATGAGAACGCAAAGGATCAGGCTGCTAGAACATTTCTGTCTCTCAAACCTCATTAAGAAAAGGTTGTCTCTAAAAAACACAGCTCTTCTGGACCTGAATTCTTTTTGCAATAATTGCACTCACCACTCCTCCCAGGAGGCTGCAAAATGGCAATACATCAAATGCACAGCCACTGCCAGAGCTCACACCAGACCATGGGGATCCTGCTGGGTCCTGAAGTTAATCCTTTTATTTAGTTACCCTTTTATTTAGGGTGGATAAAGATATCATCTACAACCACTTTGTCAAGGGGATGGTGCCAGACTCCTCTCAGTGGTGCCCAGCAACAGGACAAGGAGCAATGGTCGTAAACTAAAACGCAGATGTTCCACTCAACATGAGAAAGAATTTCTTCACACTGAGGGTGGCAGAGCACTGGCACAGCTGGCCAGGGAGGGCACAGAGTCTCCCTCTCTGGAAAAATTCCAGCCCCACCTGGGCACGTTCCTGTGTCACCTGCCCCAGGTGACCCTGCCTTGGCAGAGGGTTGGACTGGGTGATCTCCAGGGGTCCCTTCTAACCCAAACGATTCTGTGAAACACACAATCCCAGCTTGTGTAATGCAGAATTGCAGCTGATGGTGAGGTGTTGCCTGAATGCTGCCTTTGGATCCTTCACTAATGTTTTAATGCCATCTAGTGTCACTCCAGGCTGCCTGTAGTCAGTTTTGAATGCTTTGCTACTGGCTCTTCTTTAATGCCCTTCCCATAAAAGAGTAATAACACCACCAAATGTGTCTCATGGACCACTGTGCAACAGTGGGGAGGTCCCTATTTATATCCAGAGTGTTCAGGGTTATACCCTATTCCAAACAGCAGTATAAAAGCACCACGTGTTAGATAAGGGCAGAGCTGAGCCAGGAGAGTGCAGCAGTACCACACTGAAAAAAACAGACTGAGTTTAGCAATTGCTTCACTGAATCAGGACATTAAAGAAACTCACAGAAGAAGAAAAAAAAAAAAGGTGCAAGAAGTCTAACACAGAGATTTTGCAGCTTTGCATTGTTTTGATTCATGGTGTACCATAACACGTTGTGACTCCTGTAGCATCTGTGTGAGTAAACAGGGATCACCTACCCTGGCACAAAGTCTTCACTAGGAGTATAAATTATTTATAATGCTGATTTGTATCGGTTTATCAAACCTTTAATATCTGTCAGACTGGGTGGATTAAAGACTTTTCAATTTTTCAGTCTGCAGAGAGACTGCAGATTAATTTTCTTAAAAGCAGAATAGTCATAGTAAAATAATTGGTAGATCCAACAAATTGAAGACTTACAGGTATTTGTGACAGGGAAAACCTAGGAAAGTTTAAACTCTTAGAATTAATTTTTCCCCAGTTGTCAGTTCTGTGACCTTTCGCTCCAAGGATACTCCCTGTGAGAACCAATCACTTGTTTAACAGGATATGGAATAGGCAGAACACGGAGAATTCTTTCCAATAGAACACCCGGTCTTGTCTGTTAGTTGAGAGCAGCTTCTTTGTATCAGCATCAGTATCCACGTGGCACTGCACTGTATGGGATGGACATAATGCAGATTATATACAGGGAACTAGATTGAGCAATAAAAAAAACCCACAAAAACAAATAAAACCAAGAAAGCAAGGTTTTACAGTCATTTGAGCACATCACAACTGCCAGTTCTTCATGTCCAAGAGGTTGGGCATTGGCTGAATTGTTGCTTCTGCCAGGAAGAAACAAGCATTGCTAGCAGAAAATTTCCTTAGTGGGACTGTGAGTGTTTGTGCCTATTTCCAGGCAATGTATTGGTCCAACCTATTTGCTTCCTGTCACAATCCTGCTACAAATGAAGCTTTGCTGCCTGCCCAGCTCTGTGGCCTCCAAAATTAGAGACTCTCCTGACTACTCCTGGTCTGCTGTGCAAGGCTTTTTCACAGGCATCACTTTCTGTGGCTCTAGGTGTGCATGTGCCCTTCTGAGACAATAAAACCCAATGTCTCAGCCTGGGAACTTGTTGTCTTCAATCCCTCCAGTGCTCTGAGCTTTCAAATGGCAAGTCTGTGCAGAAAATCAGTGTGTAGACACTGTTTGTATCAGTTCCAAAATGCCTTTATGCATCACTTGTGATGCTTCTGCCTTCAACAGTACTTTTGGCATACCATTGAAGCTTTAAAAGGGAAAGGGGGCAAAAGAACTACAGTCCTACAATTCCTTAAATATCCCTCACGTGCTCACATAGTGTATCTGTCCCTCCTAACCCACTTAATTGCAAATTACTCAGTACATAGAGAATCTCCACCTCTCTGTGCTCACAGTTTTGTTCATGGCATCCAGGATTTTCAGCCTGTGAAGGACAAGGCTTTTCACAGCTGCACTGGGACAGCTTCTGGAACAGCAACACAGCAATGGGTAAACAAGCCAACAGCAGTGAAAGACCTGAGAAATTATGTTAAGCAAAGGTGAAGTCCTCTCATGAGGCAGCTTATGAAAAAACACTCCCCTCTGCCAGCACTTCTCCTTCAGGATTGCATGCTTTACTCAGCAAGGAGCCAAATCTCCTCTGCTTCCTGCATGTGATCCATAGGATTTGGTAGAAGACATTCTGCAGGTGTGTGGCAAAAGGTGAGGCAGTTTGGCACCATCTTACACAAGAACCAGCTTTTTGAAGCACAGAGGATCAGGGATAGATCCAAACATGGCAAACAAGTGCAGCAATGTGTGGTAGCTGAATGCAAGGATATTTTTAGCCACAGGTACAAGTTATCACTGATAGAATATCAATCTGGGAATCAGCCTTTGGCCATTTTTAAACCAACTGGGTAATTTTACTCCAAATAGTGAACATAATATAATAACTTGGCCCATGGGAGTTTCGTGAGGTTTAACATGACCAAGAGCAAAGGAGGTCACCAAGTTGATTAGTAGGATGGAGCAGCTCTGCCATGAGGAAAGGCTGGGAGAGTTGGGATTGTTCAGCCTGGAGAAGAGAAGGCTTTGGGGTGACCTCACTGTGGCCTTGCAGTGCCTGAAGGGAGCCCACAGGGAATGATGGAGAGAGACTATTTCCAAGGGCCTGGAGTGACAGGACGAGGGGGAATGGCTTCACACTGACAGAGAGCAGGGTTGGATTGGATATTAAGGAGAAATCCTTCCCTGTGAGGGTGGTGAGTCCCTGGCACAGGTTGGGCAGAGAAGCTGTGGCTGCCCCATCCCTGGGAGTGTCCACAGCCAAGTTGGATGGGGCTCTGAGCAACCTGGGATAGTGGGAGGTGTCCCTGCCCATGGCAGGGGGTTGGAATGAGGTGGTCATTAAAGTCCCTTCCAAACCAAACTGTTCTTTGAATGTTGCATTTCTTTCCATATTTTCAAAACAAGACTTTGATTTTTTTTTTCAAATTGTGTATTCTGTTAAATTTGTCCTAAAAGGACAAGTAGAGTTTTTAAATAACCTCAACAGAAATTCAAATACTGTGAAGTGAAATACTGACGTTGCTTCATCTGGTTATGCATGGCAGGATTCCTGTGCTTCCTACCACACACTACAGCAGGGATTGTTGAGCTGGGGAAACATGAGGTTGGAGTTGGCTGCGTGTCAGGGACATGTGTGGTGCCAGCAAAGGATTTCATCAGTGGAACAATCAGGGTTGTTTTAAAAGAGTACTGGGCATAGCATTTGCATTCTTCTTCATCTCCCAAGTTTGTTGCATGTCATCATAATCCTCAAAGAGAAAACTCAGTGAATCTTCATTTCTTTCCTCTTGTCTGGTGCCTGAGGCAGACCTTCAGAGGTGCCGTTGCATCCTGTGGTTCTGACTCGCCTCTTTATTTTCACACTTGGCTCCTGTATGAGCATTTAGCTTTTTTAAAGGAAGCAGTTTTTATCTCCTTCCCTCTTCTCACGTCATCTATAATTTTATCACCTTCTCTGGCATGTTCCTCACTGCCAGTCTGTGGTAGCTTCCTGATTCTGCATATCTCTCCCACGTCCCTCAGCAGTGGCATGCAGAGACCACATCCTGTTCCATCAAAGAAACCATTCAATTCTAGTCTTTGTCACACAGCTAAACCACCCCTTCTTGTAACTCAGGGACAGTCTTATATCCCAGCAGCATCTCAATTGCATCCCCAATCTCATGCTCCCCTCCACATGAGAAAGGGATTTTCCATTTAAAAGTGGAGAACTAGGAGCAGTGAAAATTTCCCACACCAGCATCTCTGCAATGCAGATTGCTTTGCCATTTTGCCTCCCCACTTCATCATTAGCTCTGTCTCTGGTTTTCCCCACAAAAGTGCCAGAAGGTCTCAGTTTTGATATCCCTGTGTTGTCTCAGCCTTCAAATTTCCTTTACTGTATCCCTCAGCCCTGCCTAGTTCCCCTCTAACAGCATCCTGGGCCTCTCTGGAGCAGAGAATAGAAAAATATCTCAGCACTGTACTAGAGAATTCCAAAAGGAAACCACAAATACACCTGCTGTCTACAGCAGGACTGTGAGCCATGTGGGATCCAAGCAGTCTGTTTGCAATTTGATCCCTTTAATCCCTGAAGATGAGGTCAGGTGTCTCTCCTTCCCAGTTGGTCATCTGTTCTGAGAGTGCTTATCCCATCAGATTAATAAAAATGGGCTATTCTAGGCTTTCCCAGCAAGTGAATGTGAATAAACTATCACATCCTAAAAAATCCATGGACCTGGGCAAATTGAAGGTGATGCACAAGGCACTTCCTGGCAGAACTGGTTGGAAACCTGCTGAGGGTCTTTGTTTTTCATGTCACTACACTGAGAGGTCTCAGGCAGGACAGCAGATGATGCACTTTTCTCCTTCCACTCATTCCCAGGGTATACCAAGTGGGATTTTTCTTATTCCACTCTTCCACCACAGCCCAGTTTACTATCACAGGAGCCACAGCAGCTTCCTCAGATAAACCATGGCACTAAGACTCAGCCCATTTCCAACAAACTTGCCAATAATCAGCACACCAGACAACAGAGTGCCATAATCAGGGCTCATTTCAGAATCTGGATTAATGTGCAATGGAAAGACAAGTCAGTCAGATGAGCCCCTTTTCCTCGGTGAGAAGAGCCAACATTCACCCACGCTGAGGAGCAGTGGCAAGCAGGCATACACTTTGTT